>JANUWF010001911.1:0-192235 GCA_026120185.1 Voacanga thouarsii | reverse complement strand
AGCTACAACAATCCAACAGACATTATATGTTTCCTAGAGGCAAATGGTGTATCAAACTTTGTGCACTCTTCTCAAAATCTTTTTCGTCAGTTTCTCCTCGTTTTGGCCTATGCAATCATTCACCATAATATGTTATTCCTTGATCATTCTCGCAGAAATCTTGGTTCGCTTTTCCCATTTCCTTCCCTTTCAAGTTTGAAACTCTGGGTTAATTTAATCACACATTAATGAGTTCCTACTTCAGGTCCGGTACTGCACTTATATTCTTGAACCAATTCTTCTCTTGTAATCTGGAAATGCCTTATGGTTTGCTTAATACAAGTAGTGTCTCTGCTCTTCAAATCAAATACAATTGTGGCTAACTACAAAACATAAGTGAGATAGTTAATTTCGTGTGGCTTGAGGAGTTATTCGTGAGACCTTCGAGATAGTCCCACTCTCATAGGTACTCCAATACTAGAAGTTAAGTTACAACTCAAAAGGGGGAAAAAAAGAAAAGGTTGAAGAATTCAACATCAAGAGAAGAATAGTGATTGAGAAAATATCAAAGTACACGAAGGTGAAAAGATTGAAACAATTGATTGTCAATGACATTGGTATGATTATAGAACCAAACACTTCCGTTCAGTGAAGAGAAGAAGTTCTTGGATACTTAAGCCTTAGTAAAAGAAATGTATTTACAACGAGCATTAAGAGACATTGAGTAAAAAAAAATAAGCACATAAGTTAATATCATTTGAAGAAGAAAAAGAAAGTTTTATGCACTAAAAAAGTAAAAAAATAAGCAATTTGTATCATTAGGATTTTAGGAAAGAGATGCAGAAATCTCCTTTACACATGCCCATACCATACCAAATTTATAAAATTTTACCATCCCTCCAAATTATGATCTCATACTTGTAGTAAAGTCTATTGGTTACTCACTAGCATTTTGAAATGAAAATTCCAAACTAGTACAATAGTACTGGGTACGCACCAAAGTTACACGTAAATGTATAGAACAGAGATCAACACATTTGTTGCATAGCTTTGTTTGTGTTGTATCCTAGAGGCAATCACTTGTATGTTGTATATGACACATTTATTTCATAAAAGGCATTATTTATTTTACAATTTCTTTTGATTACTTTTGAGTAATATAACTGTTGGATAAAGTCTCTAGTACGACACTGTGTTAAGAAAGTCATGGTAGAGATCATGATATGAGATTCCTACTACACTGTATAGTGTTAGTACTTAAATAGTCCCTAGTCATAGTATTAATGAGACAAGACATCATTAATGTGTTAAGACTAGCATGTGTTAAGACTTCTTGATCTTGATCAGGCGGTGGTTCTCATAACCGTGAGTATTGAGACACTCAAAGTTAACACATGGATGCTTGTTAATGGAACAAGTTCATTGGATGACCTAGCTTTGAGATAATCACATGGATAACTATTTAGTGCCAGTGATATAATCTCAATATAGCAAACGTGCAAGTATCCTTAGACTTGAGATCTCCAGGGTACTTTATTTGCTGAGCTTTGTACTTTGATTCCAATCTCTGGAGCACGATCGAGGGCCACCTATGAGATGGATATTAGGTACATTGTGAGGTAAACGAAAGTAGTTGAGAGGGTCAATAAATGATTCACCACTCCTAATAGTAGGGGCAAATATCTCACGACCACTTGTAGGAATTACTACTCAAAAGTCCTTGGCCAAGACAATTGTGTATTGGAAATAGTTCCAATTGATACACATCTAGAGTAGTGAGTTCCCTATTACAAGTACTATTACATTCGGGCCAGAATCATTTCTGGGGGGAGTTGGCACTAATTCCGTACTCCAAACCGAATGAGATATTGTATGGTGAAATGAGTTAATTGCACTGAAGTTTGTTATTGAAAGGTTTATGTCAAGCCACTTGACTTCCTGGACTCTTGGGTGGTCATGATGTGTTGCTAGAAACCGCTCATGATCTGGGAATATGGGTTTATTAATTGATAAATTAATAAACCAATCCTGATTAGAATTAATAGAATTAATTCTAATTAATTAAGGATTATTAATCTCAAAGACGTTTAGATTAATTCATGTTCGCTACCAATTGACCGGAAAACCTAATAGGTCACACATAAAAGAGGAATATATACTCAAGATGTTATTTGATAACATAGTGGGGTTTATTACAAGAAAGAGAGGTTGATGTGGCCAAATTATAATTAGTTATAATTGATGAGCCAATTTATAATTTTGAGAACTTAATGGGTTCCAATTGCAATTGGAGAATTGTTTGGAATTCTTAGATGTGGTTTTTGTAGAGGCTTTTGGTTATATGAGATATAATTAAAGTAGTTTTATTGTTGAACACGAAGTCATATAAAAACAAACAAAAGGGCACACATGAAGGAATAGGTGTCAATACCCCTTTTTATCAACACACATGAAATAATGTATGTTGGGCCATCCTTTCAAGAGTATAATGGGGATATGATCTTCATATTTTCTAGTGAACATCTCTCTCTCGTGTGACTTCTTCCAATAGGGAATCCAAGAGTCTTCTTTTTCTTCTTTTCTCTAGGTTTGCTTATGAAGTAGAACAAGAAAGAAAAACCCCAGCCACCATTGTTGTTTTCTGCTAGCACAGAAAATCTTGGTGCTTGAGTGAGATCCTCTGTGTGAATTTTTGTTAGAGATAATCACATACTGTGATTATAGTGGTTGGACATACAACTCTCGTGGTGATTCTTCAAGAGGATTGTTGGATCACGCCACAATCATCATACTTGAAGAAGGAAAATTTTGTTTTCCACACAAACAAACAAAGGTAAAAGCTGTTATCTTTGTTTCTTTGTTTTATATATAGATGTCTTGTTTTCCACACATATGCGGATCCCGGGATGGTATCTCGTTTTTAAATTTCCACTGCGCCGTATATGATATGCATGAGATACCCAACAGATAGCTTTGCATAGTAAGAGTACCTTCCTCCATAGTGGCTTTTGCTCCAAAGGTTTTTCTCAATTCATTGAAATACTTTAGTTTTCACTTAGGGCTTTTGATTGTTACCAATATTGGCTCACATTGCATTACCTTGGTTTGTTGGGTTTGATGGGAGGGCAGGGTTTCTTTGATTGAATTAAGGTGGGTTTGGACAGTTATCTCTCCAATGAGTGGTATATCTACAATTAAAACATTTCCTATTTGTGACCATAAACCAATAATCCTTTTCCTTATGTCCCTTCCTTCTACATAAATGGCAAATAATTGCATTCTGAGCAGTTCCTATTGGCATGGTCCTTGCTTGTTTTCCTTTGTGCTCCCATTGTTGTTTGGCAAGTCTTTTCATAGGAAATTACTTGTTTGAGGATGGAGTCTGTTGGATTTCGATCATGAAAATTAGTTTACATATAGCGAAAAAATAAAAATGAAATTCATGCAATAGGATCACTCATATATAATTAAATAGGTTAGAAGAAGGAAGAAAAATTAATTTTTTGGAAAACGTAACTTTTAAAAATTTTCCTTCGCACCTGGAACCCTTTCAAAAGATTGTCCAAGCACGAACTAACAAATTTCAAGGTTAGGAATTTCTCTAATATTGATCCACATGCGGATGTACTCAAAAGCCATCAAAATTTTATGCTAGAAAAATTATATGGCAACAAGGGTTTTATTTTGTGAAAAGAAATTAAAAGGGAAAATTTAGCTGTGTATTTCTTTATTTAATGAATGGCTATGTTTTTTTTTTTTTTTTTTTGGTTTGAGGAATTCTGAGAATTCGCTAAAAAAAAACTTCTACTTAAACTAATGCTATATATAATATAGCATATATAATTCACACAAATTCCCAAATTCTTGTAACCAAAACCAATTCATAAACAAGAAATTCGGAGCATACTTTTTGTTTCCTAAAAGTTTTTAGGAAACAAATATTTAATAATAATCCATTTTCCTTAATTATGGGCTTTGAGTTTATATAATTGTAATTAGGCATTTTGAATTATAATAAGTTTATAATTCGGCTACAAGCCTTTTAAATAATTATAATTTTTCCTAACTAATTATAACATTTTATAATTAGTCCATAATTATTATTTCTTCTCACAAATTAATCTCAAATATTATCATATAGTATCTTGAATAACAGTTCTTCTATTATGTGTGACATATTAGGTTTTCTAGTCTATTGATAGCAAAATATGAATTAATTCTAATAACTATAGAATTAATAATCCTTAATAATTAGAATTAACTTATTAATTCTAATTAAGATTAATTTATTAATTTTTAAATTAATAAATTCATATTTAGTAGATTATCTAATAATACATCATGACCACCCAAAAGTCTAGAAAGTCAAGTGGCATGACATGAACCTTTCAATAGTAAAACATCAATGCAACAAATTCCTGAGAAATGACCTAGATATAAAGATAGGGAAATGTATATGTCATGTGCATTTCCTCAATTAGGTTTCCATTTAGGAAAACTATTTGTCAGACCTCATAATCATAATAGGTAGCAAGTGCTAGGAGTATCCTTATGGATTTCAGCATGGCAACTAACGAGAAGGTTTCGTCATAGTCAATACTATGTTGTTGGCAATAACTTTTAATAACCAAACATGCTTTATAGGTAATTATATTACCATCAATATTGATTTTCTTCTTGAAAACTCATTTTCACCCTATAAGTTTGATTCCCTTAGGTGGATCAACCAAGGTCTATACTTGGTTTTCATACATGGAATCTATCATTGACTTCATAGCTTCGAGCTATTTGTTAGATTCTGAACAATTCAGAACATCCTTATAAGTAGTAGGCTCATCTTCATCTATCAGCAATATATCATTATGGTCATTTATGAGAAATCCATATCTCTCAAGTGCCACATATATGCTACTCGGTATACGAGGATCTTGTGTAGACGAAGATCCATCTATTCTCTTAATAGATGTAGGTTCAGACGGTTGATCTATATTTGTTTGTTTTTCTTAAATTTCACTAAGTTCAATTTTACTCCTACTATTCCCTTTAAGTATTTGCTCATTCTCTAAGAAGACAACATGCTTCGAAACAAACACTTCATTTTTTTTGAAAGGAGATAGAAGTGATATCCAAATGATTCTTCTGGATATCTAACAAACAAATATTTGTCAGACTTACTTCAAGTTTGTCTGACTGTGGCTTTTTAACAAAGGTATGGCAACCCCATATTTTCATGTGTGATAACTTTAGGTTCTTACTAAAAAATAACTCAAATGGGGTAGTATCAACCATTTTTATGAAACTCTATTCAGTATATAAATAGCAATCTCCAGTGGATGTTAACAAAATAATTTTGGTAAGTCTGCAAAAACTATCATGGTCCGTACCATGTCTAGAAGGGTTCGATTCTTTCTCTTAGATACACTATTATGTTAAGATATATATGATAGAATCCATTAAGATAATATCTTGTTATCTCTTAGATAACTTTGAAGCTTTTGGCTTAAGTATTCACCTCCTCGATCAGATCTTAGAGTTTTAATACTTTTACCAAGTTATTTTTCTATTTCATTCTTGAAGTCTTTGAACTTGTCAAAGGCTTCTGATTTGTATTTCATTAAATACAAATACTCATATCGTGAACAATCATCAATAAAGGTAATTAAATATTAATAACCTGCTATTACTTATATTGACATTGGCACATACATCAGTATGTATGAGTTTTAATTACTCTTTAGCTCTTTCCCCTTTTCTAGAAAAGGGTGTTTTATCATTTTTTTTCAAGTAAACAAGACTCGCATATGCTAAATGATTCGTAATCAAATGACCCTAAGTCCCCAAACTTGTGTAACTTAGAAACTCAATTCTCATTTTTGTGGCCTAAACGATAATGCTATAAGTAGGATGAGATTGAGTTATCTTTTATTTCCTTTTTATTATTTATATTGAGAACAAGATCATCCATGTCTAGAATATACAAACCATTTATCAAACTTGCAGTACTATATTCGGCATCATTTAATGAAAAAGATCAACATTTATTTTTGAAAATTAAATGAAAATCATTCATGTCTAAACAAGCAACTGAGATAATATTCTTAAGTGAAACAGGTATATAATAACAATTTGTAAGTTCTAAATTTAATCTAGAAGGTAAGTGTAGATGATAAGTCTACACAGTAAGTGCAACAACTTACGGTCCATTTGCATCACGTAGGTCCATATCACCATTTTCAAGTCTTCTACTGTCCTTTAGTCACTATAAATTATTGCACAAATAAGATTCACAATAGGTATCTAATACCCATATCTTATTTTTAAAAATAGTATTAATCTCAATCATAAATATACCAGGAGTAGAAGTAGAAGTATCCTCAAACTTCTCATTCTTCTTCTTTTCCTTCATGGTCTCTAGGTAGGCATTGCAGTTGCACCTACAATAGCCCATCTTTATATAGTGATGGTATAGGCCTTTGGTGTCTACTTCCTTTTTCTTCACGCCACCCTTGGGCTTAGTGGGAGTCTGCTTCTTCTTTTTAATAATTTTCTTCTTAGAATATGAAGAATCTACTAACGTAACTGCATTAGTTTCCTTCTACATGGAGGATTCTATAGTTTTGAGAAGATTGATTAGCTCGGTATAGTGGACTTAATCTTAGTCATTTGGTAGTTTATCATAAATTGTGAAAAACTACTTGGTAGTGATTGTAGAACTAAATCAATACTTAATTTGTTGTCCATTACGAACCCAAGAGACCGAAGCTTCTCAATCAAGCCTAATATTCTTAGCCCATGAGTGGCCATAGAAGTACCCTCAGCCATTTTACAATGGAACAATTGTTTAGAGATCTCATATCTTTCCGTTCTAGCTTGTACATTAAATAGCTCTTGAAGATGAAAAATAGTCAAGTAAACATTCATATGCACATGTTGTTTTTTTCAATTATGGAGTCATTGACGCCAGCATTATATAGGATGTTGTGTCACTATCTTCTTGGTGCTTCTTATGGATAATATGTATGAGCATTTTGAGCTGGTAGTGGCGGAATAGGAGCCTCGAGCACGTAGAGTAACTTTTCCAACTTGAGAACAATTCTCAACTTGCTATACTAGTCCAAAAAATTTGACTTAATAAGTTTATTGGTTTCCAAGATACTACGTAAAGTTAAATTGGTCGATATGATGCAAATGACCTAGATATAAAGATAGCGAAATGTATATGTACATGTAATGTAAATAATTAGGTCATTATTATTCTACTATTTTACTCAAACCAATAGCGCTGACTCACTACAAAAAAATGGGGCAAATGTGTTGAAGACAAATACGACGGTCAAAAAACCGTCGCAATAGATAGACCTAAAACGATGGTCTAATGCCAACCGTTGTATTTGGTGACCAAATATGACGGTTTATACAAACCATCGCAATAGAGTAGGCCAAATACAACGGTTTAATTTAACTATCGGAAAAGATTAGGCCAAATACGACGGTTTATTGTACCGTCGCAATAGAGTAGACCAAATATGACGGTTTATTGTAACCGTCACAATAGAGTAGGGCAAATACGACAGTTTAATTTAACCTTGTAACCGTCGCGATAGAGTAGGTCTATTGCGACGGTTTACTGTAACCGTCACAATACAATAGACCAAATACGACGATTTATTTTAACCGTTTGCAATTGAGTAGACCAAATACGATGGTTTTATTGTAACCGTCGCAATAGAGTGGACCAAATATGACAGTTTATTATAACCGTCACAGTATAGTAGACTAAATACGACGGTTTATTGTAACTATTGTTTTTAGTCTAATTATAACAACACCTCTGAAAATTATTTAAAATTTTATATGATTATTTTCAAATTTAGTCACAATATTATTAGTAATGATTATAATAAGTTTAAAGGTTGGATCATTAAGTTGATATCTTTATATTTATAAATATTAAGATATCTTTCTATTTTATAGATATTACTGTACAAATGTGATAAAATAAAACGAATGACCTTCAAATTTGGTCACTAAACTTGTTTTAATTTTATAAATATATGTAATAGTTAGATCATTGATTTTTTAAAAATATATTTTTGTTTACATCTTAAGTTTTCATATATTGATATTAAAGAGCTTGAATTTGATTTTAACTATTATAATTAGTTATTCTAAGATATATATATATATATATATATATTATTTATATACAGTATAATAGATGCATTAAAAATTATGTTAAAATTATGGTTTATTATGCATTAAAAAAATATGGTAAAATTATGGTTTATTAAAAAATTAAGCAATAAAGTAATAGTATTTTTGCATGCACTCTCAATACGTGACACTAATTTTGAAAGTGAAAAATCCATCGCAAAAATTTTCAAAAAATTATATGACATTTTTTGCACATTTTTTATTTTAATGGTGATTGGAAAAAAGTTATAAAGAAAATAGTATAACTTTATTGCTTATTCTTTGACCATATCCTAATTCTTTTTTTTTTTTTTTTTGCTAGATATACCGTATCCTAATTCATTTAGTCTTCATCCAATTTCAACTTTGCAGAGCATTTGGTTCATTTGTCTTCTTTAATTAGTCTAATGGTATTTGTTTTCCACCGATTTTCTTTTTCCTTTGCTGCTTTTGTTTGTTATATATATACACACACATACATACATATATATATATATATATATATATATATATATATATATATATACATACATACATGGACAGACTCAACTTGTGGATATGTACAGATCACTTATATGCTATAATATTGATAAGGCTCTTCACCAAGTTTTTTTTTTTTTTTAAGTATTCTTTTCTTCTTAAAATATTTGTGGTTTTTAATTATTTTTATTTTAAATTATCTATTATCCTGAGAAATCAAATATATGTTTATTGTTTTTTTAATTGAGTTTTATCATTTATTATTTTATTAAATTATAACATTCTTAATTTTTAAAGTAATTTTATAATTTCTAATTAAAATAATTTAGTCTTTTTCTTTAAAAATTTGTCTTCTTCAATTTGTGTATCCATTTGTTTTCTTCAATTTTGTCTTTATCCATTTATATTCTTCAATGTGTCTAATGGTGTTAGTTTTCCACCGATTTTCTTTTTCTTTGTTGCTTTTGTTTGTTATATATATATATAACGACTGAAATATGGTTATGTTTTGTTTTATTTATTCTGATGTTGATAAAGGTTGGCAGTAAAAGAGTTAAAAGGAAAAGTTTAGTGTATTTGTTTTATTTTTTTTTGTATATTATACTTTCGTTACTTAAGATTTTATGAAATATGGCATTTTTTTATTACTATAAATATACTTAGTTCATCTATGTAACTTGATCTTTATTCTTATTAATTAAATATCTTGATTAGCAAAAATAAAAGAAACAATAAAATAATAAATTCATGTAGGAAACTACATAAATAAATATCTTAGCAAGTGAAAAATTGAAGAAAATGATAAAATGAAATACATTTTTTAAATTATATTGTCGGGAAAATAGAGAAATAATACTGTTCAAGAATGTTGTTTATAATTTATGGTGGACCTACCATGTTAGTGTATTTCAATCAAAGATAAAATTAGTTTGAAGACACTACACGTGCATCTATGTGAAATTCTATCTTTTTATTTTTTTTTAAAGGTTGTTTAGAAATTCGGTGGGTTTTTATTGATAGGAGAAAAAATGTTCCTCAACAGATGTGTCTCAAATAAAGAATAAATAATAAATTCTTCTGTATGCTTTTTTAAAGATAAAAATTAAGGATGAAAAGCTAAAAGAAATGCACCTCCAAATTAGCTGGAATTAATTTTCTCCGCTGTCTCTATATATATATATTATATTTATATGTATATATGTATATATATATATATACATATATATATATAATATTTTAAAAATAGATAAAAAATCATTCACTAAAAAAAAAAAAAATCCCGGGGATTGCGGAGGTGGATGGATTTTTGTTTGGATTTCCTGTGTATAATGACCTCTGGCTGGCAACTGACACCTTCAAAAAGCACTTTGTTCTTTGCTGTCCAAAAGCCCTTGGAGCTGCTTTGTTCATTCAAACCAAACGACCACTGAAGGTATGAGTACTGAATCTGGTAATATCTCTTCCAAGAATGTTGTCTTTTTTAATCTTGTTTTTAGCTTTACCATTTTGCAATGAAGATGAAGGACGTACTATGCCACCTGAGGGACGTACTGTCACAATGAAGATGCTTTGTGCATACTGGAAAGATTACAAATCTAAGCTCAAGTGTAGATACTATATTCTTTTCCAACATACCACAGAGCTTTTTTTTTTTTTTTATCAAAATGTAAAATGAATTAATATTGATCAAAAAGATAATTACATGGTTACTCACTAGTCCATAGTCTAAGAGACTAATTGCTAGCGGATATGACACCAATTCTCAAAACTAGTCAAAACATGAGGGTACAAAGTAAAAATAACAGTGTACACATGTGTTTTAATCCTCTTAACAATATCCAATGCTTGGCAAACTTCCCCCTCAAAAAGAGCTTTGTTACGAGCCTTCCAGATGAAGTAGAAAGTGGCTGTCATAGCAGTAGCCTTAGCCTTAGATAACCACGAAGACCCACGGTTGGCACTCTGTAGACGTTCTCATTGTTTGATGAAGACCTAGCCACCTTTTAATTTCCCTCCAAATCGTAGCAGAGATGGTGCACCTAAAAAATAAGTGGTTAGTCATTTCCAGCTGTGTCTTACACAGTAGACATGACATATCATCAAGCCGGAACACAATACATCTTTGGTCTTCAATCTTCCCCTAGCACACAACCAAAGAATGAATGCATGCTTAGGGGTTAGACCCTGTTTCCAAACAGTGTTAGCCCAATATGCCCTGAAAGTAGTTGGCCTCAGATATTCATAAGCTTGAGAAGTAAACGATTTAGTACCCATAGACCAAGAATGAAGAAGGTCCGCCGCTCTATGAGTATCTTGTTCGTTGTCCATAATTACGTGTCTGATTGAGAGAAGACTATGAATCAAAGGGGAATGGCTCTAATAATGGTCAACCTCCCAAACAGATCTTCCCTTCATATAGTAATGGTCCAACCACTTGACCTACAAGGATTGTTTCTCTGCTTGTACATCCCAAATGATTCTAGACAATAATGCCATATTCCAAGCTTGTAAATTTCGCAAGCCAAGTCCACATTCAGTCTTGGGCATACAAATATCTTTCTAGGCAACCAATGCATTTTTTGAGTTCCACAGGAAATCCCTAGCCATCCTATCTAGCTGGCAAATCACAGCTGACGGAGTAGGAAGAATGGACAACTAGAAACATTCAACGCCTTGAAGAACAGACAGGATCAATTGGAGTGTTCCTGCATAAGAGAGAGAACGTGCTGACCATCTCCCAATGTAAGAGCCAATTCTATCAAGCAATGGTCTGTAGTAGGTAAGTCTAATTTTACCAGTACTATTGGTAAGCCAAGGTAACGAAAAGGAAGTTCTCCAATAGGAATACCCGTGTCATCCAGGATACTCTCCTGTGTATCCCTCCGAATCCCAGCAAGGTAAATATTTGACTTATCCTTGTTAATCTTAAGGCCCGAGCACCTCTTAAAAATTTCAAAGCAGTCAAGGAGAGTACAGACAAAAGAACAATCTCCCTTAGCAAACAACATCAGGTCATCTGCAAAAGCAAGGTGAGTAATTCTTAATGCCTCACACTTGGGATGGTATCTGAATGGAGTCCCAAGTGTGCGCACTCTAACAACTCGAGAGAAATATTCCAAGCAAATGACAAACAGCAAAGGAGAGATCGGATCCCCTTGTCTCAGACCTTTAGCACCTCTAAAGAAACCATGCACAGTCTTATTTATAGCAATAGAAAAGGAAGTGGTGGTCACACACTGCTCAATCCAGTTCACGAAGATATGAGGGAACCTAATTTCTGTAAGTAATTCCAGTAGGAAATCCCAGGCAACTGAATCGTAAGCCTTCTTAAGGTCCACTTTAATCGTACATCTAGGAGAGACTCTAGTCCTACTATATTCACGCATAAGCTCCTGAACCAGGAGGATATTATCAGTCATTAGTCTATCATGGATAAAAGCAGTCTGGGAGATGTCCACAAGGTGTGGAACAACCAACTTGAGTCTTTCCGCCAAAATTTTTGATATAATCTTATACACCACGTTGCAGCATGAGATTGGCCGAAAATCACCCACTCTCTCTGCATGTTCAGATTTGGGGGCCAAGGTAATAATAGAACGGTTGATTTGCTTCAATAATCTGCCAGATGTGAAGAATTCCAAAACAGCATCACATAAATTCTGACCAATAGTATCCCAAGCTTTCTTGAAGAAAAATGAAAAATAACCATCTGGACCCGGAGCTTTGTAGTCACCAATATCCCATAGGGCCAATTTAATATCCTGTATAGTGATGTCTTTAGTCAAGACATCCATTAGATCATAAGGGACCATTGGCCCAGCACGAACATAGTCCACATTGATTTCCTGGCAGCATACCTTAGTTCCCAGTAGGTTACGGAAATATTCCACAAATTCATCAGCGAGAGCCTTAGGACTATCAGTCATGTACCCATCTTCCTTGAGAATAGAAGCAATGAAACTCTTTTTTTTATTCCTTTTGACAATGTTGAAGAAGTACCGAGTATTCTTGTCAGCTTGAGCAACATACTTACCTTTTGCAAGTTGGTGGTAGAACTTCATTTCTAACTCTGCAAGATACCATGCAATCCGTCCTTGTACTGTGCAGCAAGATTTTGATCCACGGGGTTTTCAAGTAATGATTGTTGGGCATTAATAATAGCTAAGTTTGCTTGTTCAACATGACCAGATAGGTGAGAGAATTCTAGTCTGTTTAATCTCCAAAAGTCCCGCTTTAGCTCTTTCAACCGACGGCAGAGAGTGAACTGATGGAATCCCGAGAACGTACGATCCCATACTCCCTTGACAATATTATAAAATGAGTCATGGTCAGCCCAAAAATTAAGAAACCTGAATAGACGAACAGATCCCCCGTTATTGTCAACCACTGACCAAATGACAGGACTATGATCAGAAAGAAACTTAATAGGGAGGAATTCCACCGAAGCCTGAGCATGGCATTGGAACCAAGCATCATTACCCATGACTCGATCAAGTTTTGACCACACCTTAGAATTTGTCCAGGTAAATCGCGGGCCGACATAGGGAAGGTCCTCCAGACCAGAATCAGCACATAATGAGGCAAAGTCCCTAATTTCATATGAAGTCGGCATGGTACCACTAAGTTTATCATCCACATGTAGATAAGTATTGAAATCAGCCATTAGGATCCATGGCTCCGATAACACAGAGGATAAGTGCTCAATCTCATTCCACAAAGTCCTTCTTGCCACAACAGAATTAAAAGCATAGACAAAAGAAAAGAAATAAGTAACATGAGAAATCTTACATGTGATACGAACTGTGATAGCCTGAGGCGAGCATTGGACAAGGTACACATCCACCTTTGCCCCATTCCAGAAAATGACAATTCTACCCCCATCAGCTTCAACCATGTTATGTAAAACTGACCAATTACTGAAATTATGCTGGAGGATATTATCCAGCCCATCAACCATCAACTTTGTTTCCAGTAAACCTATGACATCCACACGATATTTTGAGATGAATTCTCGAACCCCGTGCTGCTTGAGGGTCCTGTTGAACCCTCGAATATTCCATGAAGCAACTCTCATGATGGCCTAATTAGTGCCTATTTGGCACCAATCAAGTCAACACTACTTGGAGTATATTTCTTCCATACTGACCGAGTAAATTCCGAAGCCTGTACGGTAGCTTTACCTACATTCACCATAGCCGATGGGATTTTTTCAGGACTACGATCCTTTCCAGTAGTAGAGATCGACTTTTTAACTCCAAATTGGACATGCCTCCATGAATTGGATCTCATTTGTGGACGTCCTATTCACCTTGTCTTGGACCTTCCCCTTACATCCCTAAACTATCCTCGTTGCCCAGCTGATGTTGATGGATCATCTTTGGCTCTAGCATCCCCCATCATTGTCTCTACACTACCTTCAGCCACAGACGGAGTGCTGTGCCTTTGTACATCACCATTATTTTGAACAGGCTCTTTTCCTTTGTCAAGACAAGTCTGCCTTGATTGGAGAGGGGAAACTGACCTCATCTCCTGTCCGACTAGTGCAGACACGAGCCTTGGCCTATTCTTTATCCGTTTGTTAGTCTGGTCACTACTATTTTTCAGTAGCTATTCCTTCTTTTTCATTTTTCCCCCATACAAGACCTCTGTGACATGGCCAAATTTGCAGCAAAAGTTACAATAAGATGGTTCAAACTCGAACCTGACAGTTTGCTGTTTGATCTTGCCGGAAGGTAGTCTAATTGGCACCACTTTCACTAGGGGTTTTGATACATCTACTTCCACTAGAACACGGGCATAGGACAGACGATCCAATGTCACTGTGAGCATATCAGTCATAATTGGTATACTAATAGAAGAGGTAATTTTACTGAGAGACTTCATGTTCCAGCAACCAAAAGGCAAGGATGGGAAAGTGACCCATATAGGCATTATACTTACCTCTTCCAATGAAAAATCAAATTCCACAGGCATCTCCTTTAGCATGAGTGATCTTCCAAAAATTACATAAGGCCCTCCACGGAGAACCTTGTGTCTGTCATCTTCCGAGTTGAACCGAAAAATCAGCCATCCCGAGGCATGCGAGTGTACCTTAGACACAACACCCCAATGTTTAGTGAGTTACATGACTGCCTTCATTCCTGGGAATCTTCCCGCAAACATCCCAATTATACATGCACCCAGCTTGCCTACAGTATCCTCAAAGTCCATTACATCAATATCAACAACATTTCCTGAGCTGGGACTGAAACTTAACTTCATTCCATTAGACTGCTCCCTGTTTCCTTTCACAACGTTAGCCCACGACCGAGATGATTGATTGGAATCCACAGGAATGATAGAGGGATAGGACTTCGATTGGGACTAGGTGTTGTTCCCCACACATGGGACAGGAGGGACAGACGGGTGCGGGGTAGGAGAAGGGGGCTTGCTCCTCACTGGCGAGCAATGCAGACAGACCTCGGCTAGAATATTTTATTCTGCAACGAGCTGGGCAGTTGGGGAAAGCATGCACCCAACATCAGGGCCCACTGAGGAGGTCACTACGTTAGGTACAGAATCTGGCAATTGAGGCAGCTGGATAATGAAAGTATGTGATTGAGGAGGAGTGGGGTCAGGTACCAAGGTTATCTTGGGTATAGATCGTGGTGGTGGGTTTGGACTGCCCATGCTCACGTCTTGGGCAGAAGGGTGTTCAGTCTGGGGGGAGGAGAGGTATGCCTGGGGTGTGAAAGCGGACAACACCCCAGAAGAAGTTAGTTTTCTCCGTCCTCTAGTCTGGACCATTAGGTCCAGGCCATCAGACAAAGCAGCAGGCGTAAAACAAACAATTAGATTAGGGATATAAAAAGAACAAGCAGCAGGCGGGGGAGTGAATTAGGTAGGGGACTTCTTTGAGTAGATGGAATATGAGGTTGACAGGGAGTTGGAGTAGATAGTATCTGGGAAAATGAGATGTAATTTGGAGCCTAGTGCAGGAGGAATAATTCAGGTTGAGCCTACAAGGGTCAACAGCTGACTAACTGGTTTTCGAAGGGAACTTCAAGCTAAAATAGATCAAATACAACGGATTCAGGAATAGAAGCACGGACAGAATAACTAGAATAAGAACACTTTAATATGAACCTAACCTCAGGACAGAAGGCAGACTACACTCTTACAACTTAGTTAACTAAATACGGTGGGAGACAGACTGCTAGATAGATTAATCAGACCAAGGCCGACAAACAACCAGGAAAGTGTAGACGAATATACAGTTTGATCATCGGAGAGCAACAGGAAGAAGTATCACAGAACGGCACTTATGCAACAACCCTAGCAGAACCCAGGGACTACCAGGATCCATGAACAAAAACTGAAATCTAGTTCAGACATACCCATGGCAACCGGACGCAGCAACAGGGGTTACCATGCATTAGCAACAGAGCTTGAAGACCAATCATTGGTAGCAAGGAAGATGAGAGCCAGGAGAGGACTCAGGGGAGTTGAGAGCTTCTCTCGCTACCTCTTTACCATAGAGCTTATTACTTGTGGAGATAGAAGGGTCGACGAAGATCAGTGGAGGATGTTAGTTGATTATTGGTGTTTAAAGGATATGCAGGTCATATAATTAACTCAATTAGACTTTTTATATTGTGAAGTTGTTTACGTATATAAGATGGTTATGGTATATTTTTATTACATATTAACTATGTTATTAATTCTCAAGTAGAGTCGATGCAGAACAGTCAGAATTGATCACATATTACATATCCGCCAGCCACAGGAAGGATGCCACATTCTGTAATACTTGATCAGGTATTTTGTCTTTATTAATAGATTGTAAAAAAAAATCCTTATATATATATATATATATATATATATATATTATCTAATTAACTATTGTTCATGTTTGCAGAGAGCCTTACAAGGCCAGTTGACGTCACAGTATGATATGTTTCTTGCGACACGAAGGTGGCGTGGCTGGCAGGCAGATGGTTTGACTGGTAATATAATTGTAATGCATTTTTAATGCTTTACTTGGTTGAATTGTTAAAATATGACAAAATGAATATATTAACTTTAATATTAATTGAATATGTATGTTATTTCTTAATTTTGTAGGATCGATTAGAGGCAGGGTGGCAGGTAATTTCTGACTTTGACTGCACTGAGGAGGCAAATGATCAAATTTTTCAGCGCATGTTCGGTCCTAACATGAGAGGTCGTGTTAGATGTCAGGGAAAGGGACCAACACCAACTGTAATTAGAAATTCATCCAGCTATTCTACTAAAGTTGAAGAGGCTATCAGAGTGCAGGTTGAGACATGTATTAAGGCTATGCAAGCTGAGATGGAAGCACGTATGAAGGCATGTGTAGAGGCTATTATGGAGGCACGTTTGGAATTAGCTGTATCCCGCAGAGCTGACATAGGTGCATTTGTCACAGCTCCTAGACCTCCATCTACTGCCTCTACGGCCTCACCCAATGTTAGTTCTACATCTTGTCCCTATGAACAACTTGAAGTTCCTGATGATGATGTTATTCGTGATCAATATGATTAATTCTTTTTTTTTCGGTATTGTTGTGTATGAGTAATATTTGGGATTGATACATTTTATTTCCTACTTTTTCTATATGTACTATTACTTTTACTTGTACATATTTTAGTTTCATTTCGGTTTATTTATAATTTGATTGATGATTGCTTTGCTGATGAGTTTTTTTTTTTTTTTCGATTTTGGTTGTAATTGTATTGAACTTTTGGCTTAGTTTGGTTTACTTTGCAGGTGGTAGTTGTTCAAATAAATAAATTATGAAAGGGGGAGGGGGGGGGGATCTAAAAATGATGATGGGTCCCACCGTCATTTCTACTTATGGTCGCAATTATTGAGTATTTGTGACGGTTATGGCCGTCATATTTAACCGTCGCAAATACTAACTAATTGTGACGGTAGTAATTACGACGGCTGGCAACCATCGCAATTGCTGTGCATTTGCAATGGTCAAGGCCATCGTAATTACTACGGTCGCAAGATTTATTGCGACGGTTGTAATTACGACGGTTCGTTACCGTCGCAAATACTCAACAATTGCGACGGTTAGGGCCGTCGCTATTAATAAGTATTTGCGATAGTTTAAAACCGTCGTATTTATGGAACAATTGTTACGGTTTTTTCACCAAATGTGACGGTTTGCAGAATCTCAACTCGGGTGAGTAATTGCGACGCTTTTCCTTGACCGTTGTATTTATACTGTCGTATTAAGTAAATACGACGATTTTTCAGCCATTTCTAACAAAAATGACGGCATTAGATACAACGGTCAAAAAACCGTCATTTGACCGTCGTTTATAGCAAAAACGACGGTATTTTTCCAAATACGATAGTTTTTGGGCGTCGCATTTGCCTGAATTTTTAGTGGTGACTATTGATCTTAGAAAGTCTATTGGAAGCTTTCCTAGTGAACCAGTATACAAATTCCTTAAGAATGATCTTGGGTTTGCCCAACAAACCATTCTTAAGTTCAATGGTAGGTATCCAATATTAATAACATCGAATGTAATTACCGGATTATTGGGTGATTAATATCTTTTAATCTTAATGCCTTTAAGCTAACCCAATCTTGCCTCTAATGTTCTTTATGCTTGAGTTAGCTCAATCGGAAAGAAGAAATTAGTTAAACCCAACACATTAATTAGGAATTTAAAATTCCATAACTCGAACATACTCGATGTCAAGTAGACTTGAGTTAGCCCAACAACTTGGTCTCGAAAAAGAGCTCTCGTTCTTTCCATATTAATAGAAGATATTAGGTTTAATATTAATTAAGATATTTATTATATTAGTGGTTTCATACATTTAGCATGCATAAATATTAACACTTTGACACAATTGTAGTTGCCTCAATTACATGGCTTGGTTATGAACTTTTCTACATTAATTTTCTTGAGTTATGAAGGAAATTAATTTTGGTCAAACCTATGTGTTCATTCATGTTTTGAAACGAAAGTTTTACCATCTTTTTGCTTCGTCTTGGTCACCATCTCCTTAAACTCGTAACATAATTTTTATTCATATCTAACTTATGTAATCTAATTTATATAAATTCCTAATAAATAAAGCTTGAGTTAAATTCGAGGAGAATTAGATAATAAGAGAAATTGCAAGAGAATTATAGAGAAAAAGTAAAAATCGCAAGCCCTATTAATTCAAAACAAAGCAATATAAATGCATGACACAATATTAGTTAATCAAAATTAATTGGTTTATGTGCATAACCAAACCAACATGCCATTAACATGCTCCAAGAATAATTAAATAAACATAAAATAAATATCCAAAATTTCAATTTTGGAAGAAAAAAATAAAAAAAAAACGGATCCAAAATCTTATTTTGGAAACCTTTCGGGTTTATTTTGAAAAGGAAAATTCATATGGGTTAAAAGGAAAAAGAAATAATAAACATTATATATATATATATATATATATAAATATATATATATATATATAATATATATATATATATAAATATATATATATATATATATATATTAACCGAAGGAAAAAAAAACAAGGATTGATTCGGAAATTGCTAAGCTAAAAGAATTGGAAACAATTCTAAAACAATTCTATATACAAGGCAAATCCTTTTCTTTTTTTTTTTATTAATGGGAAACAATTTCCAATTGTCCTATCCGGTTGTTGCCTTTTCCAATTGAGAGACAATTTCGCCAAAAAGAAAAAGAAAAAAAAAACTTCTACTAAAACCAATGCTATACATAACATAGCATGTATGATTCACAGGAATTCCTAAATTCTTGTAACCAAAACCAATTCATAAACAAGAAATTCGGAGCATGCTTTTTGTCTCCTAAAAGTTTTTAGGAAACAGACATATAATAATAATCCCTTTTCCTTAATTATAAGCTTTGAGTTTATATAATTGTAATTAGGCCTCTTGAATTATAACAAGTTTATAATTCAACCACAAGCCTTTTAAATAATTACAATTTCACCCAACTAATTATAACATTTTATAATTAGTAGCAAAATATGAATTAATTCTAATCATTATAGAATTAATAATCCTTACTATTAATATATTAATTCTCTAATTAATAAATTCATATTTAGTAGATCATGAGCGGTGTTTAGTAATGCATCATAACCACCTAAAAGTCCAAAAAGTCAAGTGACTTGACATGAATCTTTTAATAGTAAAACATCAGTGCAATAAATTCCTTTCATCATACTATATCTTATTCGGTTTTAGAATATAGAATTAATGCCAACTCCCACTAGAATATAATTAATTCTAACCCGAATTTATTAGTATTTGTTCTAAAATACATTATTCAACATGTGTATCAATTGAAATTATTTTCAACACATAGTCACCTTAGCCAAGGACTTCTCGAGTAATGATTCAATACAAGTGATCATGAGATATACGCCCCCTAGTATTAGGAGTGATAAATAATTTATTGACTTCCTCAACTACTTTTACTTTACGTTGTACCCAATATCCATCCTATAGGCGGCTTACAGGGGCTCCAAATATTAGAATCAAAATACAACACTCAGTAGACAAAATATCTTAGAGATCTCAAGTTAAGAAAACTTGTACATTTGCTATAATAAGATTCTGTCATTGACGCTAAATAGTTATCCATGTGATTATCTCATAGTTAGGTCATCTAATGAACTTGTTCACTTAACAAGTATCCACGTATTAACTTTGAGTATCACAATACTCTTGGATGTGAGAACCACCACTTGATCAAATCAAGAAGTATAACACGTGCTAGTCTTTGCGCATTAATAATATCCTATCTCACTAATACTGTGACTAGAAATAATTTAAGTACAACTACTAAATAATGTAGTAGAAATCCCACATTAGAATCTCTATCATAACTTCTTTAACACTACATTATATTCTTAGGACATTAACTAATTGTTTAAACACATATACGCGGAATGACTAATTAAACTAAAAGATAAAAAAATGTCTTTTAATTAAAAAATATGCAATGTACAATATATATATATATATAAATATACATATATATATATATATATATATATATATATGATTGCTTCTAGGGCAGAATACTAACAGAGTCTTGCTAGCAAACCTATTCTTATCTTCATTCGCAGCCCATGTGGTAGCATTCACAGCGGCAGCATTAGGTAATGGGAGGAAAGAGTACTAGGGCCTTTCTCAACTCTTATCTTAGCCCCTTAATGAATTGTCAAGTTCTATTCCCTTTTGTATAAACTAAACACTGGCAAAACTTTGAGAGGTGATTAAATTGTGCCACATACTATGCCACTGTTAGATTCCCTTGCTTGAGACTTTGGAATTTACCTTCTCTTCATTCTACAATCTATTGTGAGATGAATTCCTTCCTAAATGTTTCCAGGAAATGATCCCAAGTCCAATCCTTCCTAGTCATTTCCCAATCATTCTTGGTTCGTAGCCACCAATCTCTAGCGGGGCCCTCCAACTTGAATGAAACAAACTTAACTTTTCTTTCTTCTGAGTATTGCAAGGTTAAAAAAATGTCATCCATCTGTTCCATCTAAAGCTCGGCCTGCTATTCCTATTCTACCTCCCCAAAGATGGTGAGTGGCTGAAACTTCAAGATTCTTTCTAAGGGTTTAGTGTCTCCTCTAGGATACCTTTGTTCTATTAATGCATGGAATGCCTCTGCTATTTTGTTGATAGCTTGGGTTAATGAGGCATCTAGGTACTTCAGGCTCAACCTCCTCATTTCTTTCTATCCTTTCACCATTGCTATGTTCTGTGTTCATCGGCCTATCTTCATGAGTTGTCTGTTCTTCACTAGGAACAACAAAATTACAGGAGCCAGGTTAACGTTGAGGCGGCATCTATTTCTCACAAATATTACCCTATTTAATATGAAAATTACAAAGTTTCACGCACTTTACGTACTTAATATACCCATAGGTTGAAGACATGAAGGATACATATAGCATATTCAACAAACAATAGATCGTATAGAAACATTTGACATAATAGTTATCATGTAAACTCATAGACTTCACATAATCATATGTTTTCATACAAAATTTAGAACATTCCAAATAATATTCCCAACATATCCATATAAATATCAATTATAAGAAAAGTCATAAACCTTCAATGGCATAGGTTAAGATCTTAGTATCCTAAAGAAAATTATCCTTATCCCCAAATTAATTTATCCACCTATTTAAAATTAGGACAATCAAAATTGGAAGCCTGAAATAATCACAAGAGACCTCACATAATTCATCATAATACGCATCTCTTTTGTGCCTATGAGATTTTGCATCCTAAAACCTACCATGTTCCTTTCAACCTATTTATATCCCTGTCTCTATAGGGCCCTTCGGGTCAAACTTAAAAAAAAAATATCATCAGTCAAAGGCATAGGTATAAACATGCCTCTTATTTCCACTTAGTCATCATTATCCAACAAAGCACTACAATAATAGTCATCCTCTAAAAGAGACCAAATTTGATAAGTATAGCCATACCTAAAATTCTAAAAGTCATAAAAGGATATTTATATCCTTAATAAACTTAAACATACATATCCATATAAGCACATCTCAAACCTAGACCCAATCCAAACCTTGGCTTAGTTTAATTCTAGGCTTAATTTAATCCTAGGTTCTGATACCAATTATAATATCCCACTACATATGTAGATCAATTGGGTCAGGGATGTCGCCCTATCCTTCGGATAAGGGGTCTTTATAATGAGATATGTAAATAAATAAATAAATCTTTGAAACATCAGAAGGGAAAATGCACTGGAGTACCGATGTCGACCATGCACCTGAATTTACATATGGTAATGGATTTTGGAAAGGGGGGGCTGACACCCTTTCAATATTTTTCAATCTTTAATATTCTAGGTTCTTCTACTTCATTTTTATTTAATATTTTCTCTCTCCCTCTCTCTCTCTCTCTCTCTCTCTCTCTCTCTCTCTCTCTCTCTTTATATCATTCCTTAAGTCCCATAGGTTTGATCCTGTAGAATTTGACTCATTTCTCATTGAACTTACCAACTCAAGATATGCTTATGGGACTCTATGTATTAATGAGCGGAAATCATCAAGGTATTTGTGCAAATAGATATAATCCGGGTTCTAATCAATCAAATAAAAGATAATAATAAATCTTATATAAACACCATCACTATTACAAAAGATAGCTCTAACTCCACAATCCTAAGAAGCTCACATTACCCTAAATCTATGCTTAGAAAATCGTGTGAGATTATAATAATCTCAATTAAGTCCTATAATGAGATTTGTGACAATTATGAAATATGTCATGGTTCATGAGTAGAATCATTTAAACAGATATGAATAAATTCCAAATACCTTCATGTATTTCCAAATAAATATTATTTATGGGGAAAAATCCAGCAAAACATAATCCATTTATATTGCCAAAATAATTTTTGATACGTAAATTATTCACAACACAATCCTAGAACATTAGCATTATTTTTTTTAGTCTTGAACCATAACGTTAACTGAAATATTAAGACAAATTATTTAACCACTTCAGTATCAGTAAGATATTTCCTATAATAATCACTTAAGTACCAATAAGATATCCCAATTTAATAATTCTTTCACATCAGTAAGATACCGCCATATAATAATCACTTCCACTACCAGAAAAGCATGATTTTGTGACTAAAATTTGTGACTGATTTAATTCAGTCGCAAATTAGAGACCGAATTGCGACAATTTAATTCAGTCGCAAATTTGCGACAGAATCGTGACCCAATTGTTAATACCCTCAAATTCTTGGTGGGAATTTTTCTCGCAAAAAAAAAAAAAAAAAAAAGTGACCGAATTGCAACAATTTTGCGACTGGCTTAATTCGATAGCTATTCAGTCTCTAAACTATTGTCGTTGAATTCTAAACCATAAAACCTAGATCCGTCACTAATCGGTCACAAATTTGTGATCAATTTGCAACTGAATTAATTAAAATTTTAATTAATTAATTAATTAGTTGTAATTCAGTCATTGTTTAGTTGTACTTCGCTAGCTATTTAATTAATAGTTTATTTTTAAAAATTTTATTAGATGATTTTTTTAAACCGTCATACAATATATATTATAGACATGTTTTAAATATATATAATTTTAATAGTGTTTCAAATAATGACTTGTATTATAGTTGAGCATTATATATATTCCGATATGCCGATAAATACGTCGAAGGCCTTAACAAGAATTAAGAGTAATTCAAATTTTATCTAAATTTAATACTTTTTCTCCAATCATATTCAGTAATAATAAGATTATTATTAATTTTTTTTTTTTTTTGCACTTAGATACCTTTTACAATTTTTGAGGCTTTAATAAATAAATAACATAAAATATGAAGACATATCTAGACTAATTGCTCATTAATTATGTTTTAATTTTTACAAAATAAAATAAAAAAAATAGCATCATACATTGATAAAAATAAACTACTCAAATATATAAATATATATAAGAGAATAAAAAATTATTTTCACTTAACCATGGATATTACAATTTTTTTTCTTTTGAATTAACAAACTATTATAATTCTTTATTCATCTCAAATATTATAAATCTGAAAGACAAAGAGTAAATCTTTGTATATGAACATGAACAAACTTCAAGTTAAATTTATCAAGTTACATATAGGGCTTATAAATTAGAGTAGTTAATTATTAGTTACTATAATTTTTTACTTCATTTTTAACTTATAATGAATAATACTTTTAACAATATTTGATGCTCTAAGAAATAAATAATACAACTAAAAGATGAAAACATATCTAAATTAGTAATCCTCTATTAAGTTTTAATTTTTATAGAACAAAAGAAAAAAATAACCTAGCAAAAAAAAAAAGAAAAAAAGCAACATTATTTAAAAATTATTTAATATAAAAATATAAAAAAGAATAAAAATAATTGTTATTTAATTATATAAAAAGAAATAAAAGATAATTGTCATTTAATTAAAAAATATTTTAAAAACTGTATATCACATCTGTTCTTCAAAATTAATAAATTATTACAACTTTTTATTTACTTAAAATACATCAACATAATATTAAAAATATTTATAAATAAGCTGATAATTGAAAATGAAATGAAAAAAAGTCGTAAATATATAATAAATATAATTTATGATAGCACTTAACACAACGACAGGTTTGGTAGGATGGCAAAGTTCTCGCAATTCGGTCGCAATTTAGTGAGTAGCTATTGAATTGTGACCGAATTTAGTGATTACTCTCATCTACCCAGATATCTCACGTCTGTTCTCTGGCTTACCTTGGAGACCAAGTTGCTAGCTAAGGACTCGGGTCAACATCTACTAGTGTCACCTTATTTGAAAAGAGACAAACTTCTGGAGACACCCAATCTACCAAAAGTCTCTCTTAAATCTAATGTGAACTAATACTAGGGCTTCGCCCATTGAGTACTCAGTGTCAAGACACTGATACATTAGCTCAAAAATAATTACTATTCCTTCAAAGAATAATTCTAATTCCATTCTCCATAATTTCTTCCAGTTTAAAATATAATTTTCAATTTTCATCCTAAGTAAAATCCAAAATCATACATTTTTCCAAAATACCCAAGCAAAAATTCACATATCCATTCAAGTAAATTTATTTGAGGCATAAGAATTTATTATTTACAATTTGCCATGTAAAAATAATAATAATTGGAGCAATCACAAATAAAGTTCATGTTATAATTTTCGCAATATTTTACATTTTAACATTCATATGCTTTTCACAACATTTAATACATGACTCCATTTATAAATATAATGCCAATGAGAAGCTTTTACAAAACCATTTATTCATAAGCATATCATGGGTATTTATACACTTGTTCAATAATTCAACTCTCAAATATAGTCATTTTTCCCTGTTGCGTGGTTTTTGAACATAGAAAATATTACCAATGAAAATCTCACAAAAATCAATTTTTAAATTAAAATGCCAAAAACACACTCGACCACAAAATTGAGCAAGTATACTCATTGTATAGTATGGAGTTTAATGACAAGTATCGAAGATCCATGAGAATAGGATAAAGGTACTACTACTAACTCTTCTTCTATTATTTAGCCTAAGAAATTAATGGAAAACACTAACTACAATGGACAAACCTAAAGAATCTACACATCCCACATAAGATTGGCTATGAGAATATCAAAGATAGGAAAGAAAGTAAAAGACATGGAAAATGTCAGGAATCCCTAAAATTAGTCAGGTACCAAACTCAAACCTAAAGTAATCGAATCCCAATTCTAATACTATAAAGGTCACAAATGAAAAACATATTTTCTCTCGAGTTATGGATTCCTTATTCTTAGGCTAATTAAAGAGTCTCTCTACATTTCCAATTAATCCCAAGAAGCATTAACTACAAAACTCCTAAATTCCGAAAGAACGC
Organism: Voacanga thouarsii; assembly: GCA_026120185.1. Taxonomy (NCBI): domain Eukaryota; kingdom Viridiplantae; phylum Streptophyta; class Magnoliopsida; order Gentianales; family Apocynaceae; genus Voacanga; species Voacanga thouarsii. The sequence continues at coordinate 166,113 of JANUWF010001911.1, read as the reverse complement.
AAAACCATTATCTCTAGGCGATATCAAGAACCCAATGATTACTAAGTTCTAATCCCCAACCTTTCTCTTGAGTTAGTTAAAGGATAACACACATTAAATCCATTCATTTAGAATCCAACTCCTAACTCTGTCTCTTGAATTCATTACAAGAAGATTAGCCAAACAACGAATCAAGTACAAGAAAAACAAGTAGTCATTTATTAGAAATTGAAATCCAACAAATCAAATGAAGGTAAAATATAAGAACAAATTAGGGTTCATCCCTTCATAATACAATTAGAGAAATGCATACATATTGATAAGAAAAGATAAAGAAAAAGGAAAGGGAGAAATCATAGATAAGCTTTTCCTTTTCTTCTTCCCAAATCTCCTTTAAATAAACCCTTCAATCTTCTCCTTGAACTTCTCTCTTGTAGTGGGTATTCTTCTTTCATGATGGTGGGCTATCTCTATCTGGATAAGTTATTTTTATAGGGCCAAGGATGACCTAAAAATTAGAGCTAAAATCTAGCTATACAACATTAACCGGCACTTATTAAAAACTTGAACCAACACCTGTTATTTCTGGTAAATTGAATTTTTGCTTGTTGTGTTGAACCGACACCAATTATTGTTGAGTGCCGGTGCTTGTTATCTCTTTTTCTTCATGAACTGTGTCTTTTTGAAGTAGCAGTTGGTCCATGGCTTTTCAAGCCATGGACTGGTTATTCATTTTTCAAAAAAAAAAAAAAAAAAAAAACTGGTTATTCTTTGTGCAAGCTTCCATTTTTCTGCATTTTTATTCTTGTTCTTCCTCAAGCCTCATTTATTCAGTCCTACATAAAATAATATACAAATGTGGGAATTAGTAATCATTTGGACATTATTTTAAAACAAATAAATTACAATTTATATAGAATTTATTTTTATGATGAGCTCTTATCACTCAAGATATCATGTTCAACAATTCATTTCACAATATAATTGAATGAGCCTCTCAGCTATAAGTATTTTTCTAAAATGTCATGTTCATGATGCATTTCATAAAGTTTTTTTTTTTTTAATGGAAATGTAAATATATTAATATTGATAAAAAAGAATATACATGGATTACTAGTTTATAGTTAAGGAGACTACAAGCCAGTGGTTCTCAATACAGTCCAAAAAGGTAGGCACAACATTAGGGTACAAAGTAAAAATAACAGTGTACACATGTGTTTTAATCTTCTTTATAATTTCCAACGGTTGGCATATCGTATTCTCAAAAATAGCCTTATTTCGAGCATACCAGATGTAGTAGAAAGTGGCTGCCAAAGCAGTAGACTTAGCCTTAGTAAACCACGAAATACCACGGTTGGTGCACCTAAACCACCTAAGACAGGCTTTGGCCGAATCCAAATTATTCGGTAAACCAAGCCACCTTTTAACTTCCGTCCAAATAGTAGATGAAATTGAGCATTTGAAAAATAGATGATTAGATGTTTCTGGATGTACCTTACATAAAGGACAGGACAAGTCATCAAGCCTGAACACAACTGTATCCTTGGTCTTAAGCCTACCCTTAGCACACAACCAAAGAATGAAAGAGTGTTTGGGTGTCAGTCCCTGTTTCCATATGGTATTGGCCCAATACACCGTCTGTGCAGTTGATCTCATATAGTCATAAGCACGACAGGTGAAAGAATTAGTGCACATGGCCAAATAATGAAGCAGATCAACCGCATAGTTAATATCCCGTTCATGCTCCAATATCATATCTCTAATTGCTAGCAGTCTACGAAATAAGGGTGAGTGATCCCTGTAAATGTCGATCTCCCAAATAGATCTGCCTTTCAAATAATAGTGTGTCACCCATTTGACCCATAAAGAATGTTTCTCCGATTGGATGTCCCAAATGATTCTAGATAGTAGCGCTCCATTCCAAGTGTGCAAGTCCCGCAAACCAAGACCACCCTCGTTTTTCGGGAGACAAATACTCTTCCAGGCAATCAGGGAGTTCTTTGAGTCCCACAAAAATCCCTAGCCATCCTATCCAACTGACAAATGATAGCCGTTGGCGTAGGGAGGATAGATAACCAAAAACACTCAACCCCTTGGAGAACAGATTGGATCAGTTGGAGGCACCCAGCATAAGAGAGAGAACGAGTGCACCATCGGCCAATGTATGAACCAATACGGTCAAGCAATGGTTTGTAGAACGTAAGCCGAATTTTACCATTCATGATTGGTAGTCCTAGGTAGCGGAACAGGAATTCCCTAATAGGTATGCAGGTAGTTTCCAGAATATTCTCCTGATCATTCAAATGGATCCCAGCAAGATAAATATTAGACTTATCCTTATTGATTTCAAGACCCGAGCACTTTTTAAATTCTTCCAGGCAGTCAAGGAGAATGCGGATAAAGGAACAATCACTCTTAGCAAACAACATAAGGTCATCCACAAAAGCAAGATGAGTAATCCTAAGACCCTTACACTTGGGATGATAATTGAAAATGCCGCCAAGTGTGTGCACTTTGACAATCTGTGAGAAATATTCTAAGCAAATGACAAATAGTAGGGGGGATATCGGATTCCCTTGGCGTAGACCTTTTACTCCAGTAAAGAATCCATGGACAGTCCCATTGATAGCTACAGAGTACGATGTAGTGGTGACACATTGCTCGATCCAATTCACCAAAAGAGGAGAGAACCCAAGCTCTATAAAAAGATCCATTAAGAAATCCCAATTAACTGAGTCATAAGCCTTTCTTAGGTCCACTTTAATTGTACATCAAGGAGAAACTCTTGTTCTACTATACATTCGCATAACTTCCTGAACCATCAAGATATTATCACTCATGAGTCTATCTTGTATGAATGCCGACTGTGATGTGTCCACAAGGATAGGTACAACCAATTTAAATCTATCGGCCAGAATCTTGGAGATAATCTTGTACACCACGTTACAGCAAGAAATGGGACGGTAGTCACACACCCTCTCAGCATGATCAGTTTTCAGAACCAGGGTAATAATAGAATGGTTAATCTACTTAAGAATTTTAGCAGATGTGAAGAATTCTGAAACAGCATAAAAAAGACTTTCTCCCACCATATCCCAAGCTTTCTTGAAAAATAAGGCTGAGTATCCATCAGGGCCAAGGGCTTTGCAATCACCAATGTCCCATTGGGCTGATTTGATATCTTGGATAGTAACATCCCTAACCAAGTCCACCTTCAGGTCATGAGGTACTAAAGCGCCAGCCCTAACATAGTCCATATTAATTCCCTGGCAGTCCACCTTAGTCTTAAGAAGAACACGGTGATAATTCACAAATTCATTAGCAAGATCCCTTGGGCTAACGGTCATGCTACCATCTTCCTTGCGAATCGAAGCAATGAAGCCCCTCTTTTTATTCCTTTTAACAATGTTGAAGAAGTAATGAGGATTCCTATCAGTGTGTGCTACATACCTTCCTGTAGCAAGTTGCTGGTAGAACTTCATTTCTGCCTCCGCAATACGCCATGCCGATCTTTTACACTCCTTGAAGCGTGCAATAAGATCCTGATCCTCAGGGTTGGCCAGTAAAAGATGTTGGGCATTGAGTACAGCCTGGTTTGCATGCTCCACACAATTCAACAGGTGAGAGAACTCCAGATTGTTAAGCTGCTGCAAGTCACGCTTTAGCATTTTCAACCGACAACAGAGGGTGAACTGGTGGAACCCCCTATGATGCTGATGATTCCAGACCCCTTTCGCAATGTTTTGGAATGAATCATGGTCAGCCCAAATATTAAGGAACCTGAACGGTCGTACTGATCCCACAGTATTATCAACCACTGACCAAATAGTAGGGCTATGATCAGAAATGCAGCCAAGGGGGAAGAACTCCACTGAAGCTTGGGTAGAGCACTGAAACCAAGCATCATTTCCCATAACTCTATCTAGTTTGGACCACACCCTAGAGTTTGTCAAAGTGAACCGTGGGCCAACATAAGGTAGGTCCTCCAGGCCAGTGTCAGCATATAATGATGCAAAGTCCCTAATATCATATGTTGAAAGTAATGAACCTCCAAGTTTATTATCCACATGTAAATAAGTATTAAAATCTCCCATAAGGATCTATGCCTCCGACAGCCTTGAAGATAAGAATTGAATATCTTCCCATAAATTTCTATGAGCCACAACATAATTGTAAGCATAAACAAAAGTGAAGAAAAATGTAGCATGAGTAATCTTACAAGTGATTCGCACAGTCATAGCCTGAGGTGTGCAATAAAATAATAGGACATCCCCCATTGCTCCATTCCACAAGATGACAATTCTTCCACCATCCGATTCCATAAAGTTATGAATAGTCGACCAGTTAGAGAATTTTGTTTGCAGAATATTTTCCAGCCCAACAACATTTAGTTTTATTTCTAGAAGACCAATAACGTCAATACGATGTTTAGAAGAAAACTTCTGAACCCCGTGCTGCTTGAGGGTCTTGTTAAACCCTCAAATATTCCAGGATGCTACTCTCATTGAGGACTAATTAGTGCCCATTGGGCACCAATCAAGTCAACACTGCGTTGTGCATATTTCTTCCATACCGAACAAATGAATTTTGTTGCTTGAACTGTTGCTTTAATGGTATTCCCCATGTCTTTTGGGGGATTGTTAACACATCCTTCAATCCTAATAGGAGAGCCAGAAATATTATTTTCGAAATGTACATTCAAGTGTGATTTTGAATGCCTATGTTGGTGTCCCCCACGTCATACTCTGGACCGACCTCTTCTATTCTTGGATTGGTAACTTAGTTCGGCAAACGAAGAGGGTGCATCATGTTTAGCTGCCCTTCTTAGTCCTTGAATGTTGTTTGTAGCATCCTTGTCCATGCCCTGCTCATTACACACAGATACAGGCAGTGTGCTGTGCATGATGTGGCTGTTGTCCTACTCCAACCTTGTGGTAGGGTGTTTCCCCTTATCATTGTGTAAGTTCCTATTCAAACCAGGTGAGGGTGAATGCAGGTTGTTGTTCTGTCCAGCAGGTGCAACAACGGCCTTGTCTGTTTGTTTTTCTTTCCCTTTTGCCCTATGTTAATTCCATCCGTCTTGGGGGCTAGCATTTTTTCCTTTCTTTTCATTTTTCCCCCATGCATACCTTCGTGATGTGCCCAAATTTACAGCAGAAAGTACAATAGGATGGCTCAAATTCGAAACGGACCGGCTGTTGTCTAATCTTACCTAATGGTAATTGAATAGGCACCACCTTCACTAAAGGCTTGGACACATCCACTTCAACTAGTACTCTAGCATATGAAACACGATTAAATGTAGTAGTAAGCATATCAGTCATCACCAGAATGCCTACAGCAGAGGCAACTTTACTGAGAGCTCTCATGTTCCAGTATCCCAAAGGCAAAGCTGGAAACGTGACTCATATCGGCATTATGCTCACTTCTTCAAGAGAAAAATCGAATTCTACTAGCATCACATTGAGCATAAGGGAACAACCGAAGACAGCATAAGGTCCCCACGAAGCACATGTTACCTATTAGCATCTATTCTGAAATGAAAAATCATCCACCCAGAAGCATGATCATGCACTTTAGATTGAACACCCCAATGCTTGGTAAGGTCCATGACTACTTTCATTCCAGGAAACCTGCCTATAAACATCCCGACCAGGCAAAAACCTAGCTTGTCCCCAGCATCCAGTAAGTCCAATGTTTTAATGTCAATGAGATTTCCTGGGCTGGGCATATGGCTTAGCTTCATACCATTTTGCTGGACACAGTTGCCTTTCACGACATTAGCCCAGGAACGAGAAATATGATTAGAGTCCAAAGGCTTAGAAGGGGACAAAGGATTCAGATGGTTGTTTGAGTTTTCCCCTACTGATGGTCCAGGGGGGACAGAGGATTCAGGTGCTTCGGGGTTAATGTTCTCCATTTGGACAGGCGCTAGGCATGTTTGTTTGGACGTTTCTGGTGAGTGGATAAGGTTCACACTGACTGGAGGGACAAATGATAGTGGGGCGGTAGGAATGGAAAAATTTGATTCACAAAGTTGGGGAAAAGTAGGGGGGTTCAGATTGGGTAGCTCAATGGAGATGGACATGTCTGCCAAGCTTGCCTAAGGTAAAGCTGGTACAACTCCCTGTTTGAGATCTTTTTTCTGGCGTTTGGTTTGGACCATTAGGTCTAGCCCCTCAACACCAAGAGAGAAAGGAAAATAGCCAAATGGATAAATAGAAGAAGACAAGCTACTAGAATAAGATAATGATATCCAAGGTTAGGTAAACTAACTACTTGACTGACATGGAAAAAAGCTGCAGGGGAGAAAGGTTATAGGATGAGAGGGAGGTGGGTCAGTTGAATTTGAAATTTAGTATAACACCTAGTCAGATTATAGCTCCTGAGAAGACAGCAAGGAGGGACTGACAAACTGGTATTCACACGAAAGCAGTGGTTTATGAAGATCAAAGAGCCTTTTTTTATGGCATATCAGAAGACCTGGACGTAATGGATCAGCCCCTTACAATCAGCCAACAAGCTACTAGCCAACAGATTAACATATAACATCACTATAGGAGGATGTTATTGGTAGGGATACCAGGCACTTATAGGAGGGAAAAGGAGTAAAACTTGGAAAAAAGAAGAAGGATAGAAGAATAGAAGAAACACCAACCCAACTATGATCAAGCATAACCCATAGTGCATATGGCATTAGCATAACCAAGAGACAATGAACTAAGACACATCAGACTGTCCAGTGTTCATAATCGGGTAGGCTAGAGAAATTGCATTACAGAATACAAGCACATATAGTGTAGCTACACAGTGAACAAAACCATATAAGAAGACATGGAGGGCAACTAACCAGCTAGGGATATGTTAACATTCACTGCAACATGAAGATCAGCCATGGAGATAAAAAATGAGAAGGGAACTCAAGGAAGTTTGAGAGCTTCTCTCTCTACACTTCTCACTTTCACCTTTTTGGATCTTAACCTTTTTCATAAAGTATTTGTCATGAACATAATTCGCATAATGAATCTTTGAGCAAAAGGTATGTACATAAATATGTTATACATAAATTATTTGTAATGTAATGCATGGACTCATAAGTCATACAAATCATTCTTGCAAAAGATAGTTCATGAGGTGTAAAGACTTATCTCTATCCAAGCTATCAAATTAAAAAACCTTAGCTTAATTCTTTAGCCCACCACCTTCTATCTCCACTAAATCTACCATATAAATTACATACATATAAATCAAATCCCAATATGAACATTTCACATAGAAATTCTATCTATCATTCTAATGTACTAGGTAACCACTCATGTCCTTAGTGTTCTTAACTCACAATCAAGGGTGCTTTAGTCATAAGCATGATAAATGGCCTCACTAAGGGTCTAATCAACTCACAAAGACATTCAACAATTCCATTCAATATTGAACTCAACAATTTCCTTCATTTGCACAAATAACTCCTACAAGAAAAGAAAATGAAGAATTTTCTTCAACAAGCTATAAGGGAATATCCTTCTACAATAATGAATAAATTAGAGCGATAACCAGAGAGAGATTCAACAAACTAAGCAACCTGAATAGGAGAAACTCCCATGGTATGGAAGGCCTTCTAAGTTCAGAAGGACAGAAGAAAGCTAAAATATCGGTGTGAAGATAACAAAATTAAATGGGATCTCCCTGTTGATATTGGGGTTAAAAACCAAATGTGACAAAACGACAAAGTTATCCTTCATTAGGCATATGCTTAGCAACCAACTAGGAAGAGATTACCTAAACCAAAGCACCATTTGATAACTCAAATTAGTGTTTAATACCTGTTATGAATATATTAGTGGAAGCTCCACTAATTATGGATTTTTATGGATGTCCACCATTTAGTGGAGACACCACTAATTAAGATTAGTGGAAGATGATGTATTCCACTAATTAAGAGCTCTATAAGTAGAGCTATTCTCTAAGCTTGAAATATATCATCATTTTGTGAAAGAATTGTGAGAAAAAGAAAGGGAGAAGTTTGAAGAAATTCTTGTGCAAAAAACAGTTAGAGTTTTCTTACTATGTAGTGTGTAGATTTTATTCTAATACTACCCAAGTTTTATAACACGTTATCAGCACGAGTCTCTGCCATTATCAAAGTCAGAAGACAGGTACGCATTTATTGATCCATATAGCTAACCTTACTTGTAGCCCTTGATATTTTTGGAAAAAATTATATGTCATGGGTTCTCGATACAGAAATGCATCTAAATGCTGAAAAAAAGGATTTGACCACCTGAAGATGGTCGTACTACCAAGTGCACGGTATAACTGATTGCATCTGAAGTTGCAAGATTTTAAAACCGTGAATGAATATAACTCCGCGATGTATAAAATTACATCTCAATTAAAATTATGCGAAAAAAATATATTGGAGAAGACATTCTCCACCTTTCATGCCTCGAATATTGTCTTGCAGTAACAATATCGAGAAAAATGGTATATACAGATTTACTTACTATAATAATGAGTTATTATTGAAGCCAGACCAACTGGCTCAACAGCACTCCCAGAAGTGAATGTTGTTGGCTCCAGTAGAAGCCATCGTTATAGTCGTTGTTGTGGCAGTGGCCGTAGTTATGGTCATGGACACACTCGATATTTCCCTTAGCACAGAGAAATACTAGCCACCTGAAGTGGAACAGAAAAGATAATAAGGGAAAAGGATATTTCCATTAATAATAAGTATCACATCTTTGAGATGTTACATTCGGATGTCAATATATACTATATTACTGTTAACAGTTCAGAAAAAAAAAAAATCTATCTCCTCTTGATCATAAGTCTTGTTTTCACTTGCATTTCCTTCATTCATCTTACTGATGTTCACGTGAAATTGAGGATGCATGCTTGTAGTTGCTCTTTTTCAATTGAGCTGACAAATTGAGGATGAATGTTTGTAGTTGTTCTTTTTCCATGTTTGCATTAGAGGAAGACAAACAGGTAGCAATTATGGATTTCAATTCCTCTTCTTCGGCATCCTCCTCCTCCTCATTCTCCCTTGGGACAACATCTAGGCTAGTAGCAGAATTAGCCATGAAGTTACTGCGCAATGAGTCTTGAAATTTTCTCATCCCCTTAAGTTTCTTATTATATTTGGCCTTGAAGCATGCTTGTCTCAATTCCTGTGTTTGGTCCTTCAACCGCGTATCAGGACTTTCTTCCACCAACTTCTTCTCACATTCTAGTATCTCAATGGCTTCTCTGAACTGCTTCTCAGCCATATGTCCTCCTTCATCTTTATCTCGCTCCTGTAAATTGAAGTGATATCATCGGTAGAGATACATTGATTCCAGTCATTATTTACTTATAAATCTTTCATAATTTCATACTTGCAAATTACAAGTGTATGTGAGAGAGAACCTGAACTTTCTTGATTAGGGTCTCCAAGTTCATCAACTTTCTGTGAGGCCATTGACGAATTCCCAACTCCCTACATCTGTTCTTGAGAGGGGTTAAGCCAATATTCAGTTCTTTGGCTGCGCTCTTGATTGGCAGGTAAAAGTACTATGAAATGGTTTCTTTTGATAGTGTCTTGGAGCTATTGCCCTTCTCCTCTCTCTGCCTCCTAATCCTCTTCTTCTCCATAGGAATTTCGTCTGCAATAATATCTTGAACTTCGATATTATGCATTTCATGGGTCCTCACTCCGAATTAGTTGCCAAGACCACTCATTATTTCTCCTAGAAAATGAAAAACAATATCAGTAAAGGTAATACCATGCAAAATCCATGTTTGAATGTATGATAACCTGGAACTATATTATGGCTTTGTTCAAAATCTATTAGGGAGGAGAAAGGATCATGCACAAGCATATCCTCATTTAGAGGAACAACATCAAAAGCAATCTCTTGAATGGGTAGATCAAATTGAAAATTCAAAGCAGCATGTCCAGAACTACCAATGATTTACATCACAACAAACCAAAAGAGAGTTTAATTTCATTATTTCATTATTAAGCACACTAAAAAAAAAAAAAAAAAGCCCTCAAAGGTATCTCACCTGAAATTAGGCGGAAGCGGTTGGCTTGAAAAATTAGGCGAAAGCGGTTGGCTTGGATAGGAAAATAGATCAAAATCTTCTATGTTAGACTTGACATTAGGCGGAAGCGGTTGGCTTGGAAAAGAAAACACATCAAAATCTTCTGTGTTAGAAACCAAGTCAAAATTTGACCATGTCTCAAATGAATTATGAGTCTCCATATCTGCTTTGAGATTTTTTATTTTTTTGATATTTACTAATGATTGAGATATATATCGATACATACACACATATATATATATATATATATATATATATATCTGTACGAGGAAGAAGAAGAGGTAGATGATAGGTGGAGGGACGGAGGAAAAGAAAATACAAGGAGGAATGGGAAAAGATGGTACCGGGAAGAATGAAAAAAAAAAAGAGATTTTTATAATAGATTTCTTGGCATTTCCCACTTGTCATCATGTTCTTACATTTCTTTTTCTTTTCCCTTATTCTCTTGTGAAATTATTATTCCCTAAATTAGGGGGAGAACAGAAACAGTATAAGAAAGATCTTGATTGGACAACATCATTAAATTATCTTGATCCACTACAAGCGCGTGTGAACTTAAAGTCCAAAAGATAATTCATTTGTAAAGCATTGCAAATCAAATGCCAGACGCTTTTGTTGACACCAGAAGAGTAACAAAATCGCATATTCCAGTTATAAATGCTCCTATTCGAATTGAAGTTTCAGCAGAACAAAAGATTATACCTATAGCTGCTGAGCCAAAAGAATGCCAGAAGCATGGCCGACCTCTTGGTTTTAAAGATAAAAATCCTCAAAAGAAGAGAGGATGAAAGGATCCAAATGATCATATTAGAAAAGAATAATAAAGACCAAGAGAGAACTGATGAAAAAGAACCAGAAGTTGATGAAAGTAACACTGAAATTTCTATCAATTATACCACTTCCGATAGAAGTTGGAATCAGATAAAAACAATGATTGATAATATGTTTGCATATAATATATCTCTTAATGTTATACAGGATAATGATGATCCTGAACCAATATTAGTTGATGAATGTCGGCATAGAAAAGATTGGCTACAATGGAAGGATGCAATTCAATCGGAGTTAAATGCACTGACATAATGTGAAGTCTTCGAACTTGCAATCCGAACACCAAAAGGTGTAAAACTTGTTGGCTACAAATGGATATTTGTGCGAAAGCACAATAAAAATAATGAAATTGTACGATATAAAGCACGGATAGTAGCCCAAGATTTTTCACAAAGACCAGGTATGGATTATGATGAAACTTATTCTCCTGTTGTTGATGTTAATATACTCCGATATCTTATCAGTTTGGCAATACATGAAAAGATAGATATGCGCCTATTAGATGTTGTCACTACTTACTTGAATGAAAATTTAGAAAATGATATTTACATGAAAATCCCTGAAGGATTTTGCATGCCCGAAGCATATAAACATTATCCTCGTGAAAATTACTCTATCAAGTTGCAAAAATCATTATATGGCCTGAAGCAATCTGGGCGCATGTGGTTTAATCGTCTTAGTGAATATTTATTGAATGGGGGATTTAAAAATGACCAGGTATGTCCATGTGTTTTTATTAAGAAATCTAGTTCTAAATTTGTGATATATGTTGATGATATTAATCTTATTGAAACTCCTGAAAAGCTCCAAGAAACAATTGATTATTCGACATCAAGGATGTTGGTAAAATTACATTTTGCCTTGGTTTACAAATTGAACATTTGACAAGTTTCATCAATCAACATATACAGCAAAAGTTTTAAAAAGGATTTTCATGGACAAAGCACATCCATTGAGTATTCCAATGATCGTCCAGTCATTAGATGTGAATAAAGATCTTTTCCAACCTCAAGAAGAGGATGAAGAACTTCTTGGTCCTGAAGTACCATATCTCAGTGCAATTGATGCATTGCTATATCTTGCTAACAATACACAACTTGATATTACCTTTGCTGTCAATTTATTAGTAAGATTTAGTTCTTCACCAACACGACGGCATTGGAATGGAATTAAACAAGTCCTTCGATATCTCCAAGCAGCTACTTCTTCAAATCATGCTGAAAGTATAGCCATTCATGAAGCAAGTAGAGAATGTGTATGGTTACGATCAATGATTCATGATATCCAAGAAAGTTGTGGATTATCATCTATCAGAGATATTCCAACTCCTCTTTATGAAGACAATGCAGCTTGCATAGCTCAAATACGAGGAGGATATATTAAAGGGGATCGGACAAAACATATTTCATCAAAATTCTTCTTTACTCATGAACTCCAGAAGAAATGTGAAATTGATGTGCTACAAATTCGGTCATGTGACAACCTCGCAGATATGTTCACGAAGACTTTACCGATTGCAATATTTGGGAAGTTGAGATATAAAATTGGTATGCGTCGGATCAAAGATTTAAAGGAATCATCTCATCGGGGGAGTAATAAACAGACATATAGAATAGTGTACTCTTTTTCCTTCACTAGATTTTTTTTTCCACTGGGCTTTTATCTAGTAAGGTTTTAATGAGGCATATTATTTATGTAATGGATGGACATCCAACGGGGAGTGTTATGAATATATTAGTGGAAACTCCACTAATTATGGATTTATGTGAACTATTAGGGATTTAGTGGAAGCTCCACTAATTATGGATTTTTATGTATGTCCACCATTTAGTGGAGACACCACTAATTAAGATTAGTGGAAGATGATGTATTCCACTAATTAAGAGCTCTATAAATAGAGCTATTCTCTATGCTTGAAATATATCCTCATTTTGTGAAAGAATTGTGAGAAAATTGTGAGAAAAAGAAAGGGAGAAGTTTGAAGAAATTCTTGTGCAAAAAATCGTTAGAGTTTTTTAGTGTGTAGTGTGTAGATTTTATTCTAATACTACCTAAATTTTATAACAATACCAAGTTTTTTAAAAGTTTCTTTGATTATTAAGTGATAACTGAAAATGAAATTGCTCGAGGAAAAATCAAGTACTCGGAAGAGACTTCTTTGACTAAAACATTGAATTACACATGATCAACAGTTTTGCAGATGTGCAGAACTTCCAAAATTACACCTTAAAATAATAGCTACTGGTACAATTCAAAATTAAACTAAGACTGTAGCCTATGTCTCCCATAGTTCAATGTATTACTATGTATGCTGAGACAGCATAACCAGTCATGGATTAGCATTGGGTAAATAGGGAGCTCAACCAATAATGGCCTAACATTGAGCACATAGAAGCTCTTTTTCTCCAGGTCATTTTGGTTCCATTGATGCAGTAAATTGTTTTAGTCAAATAGATGAATATGCATAATCATAAAATTTTAGCACTTTAAACAATAATAATAAAAAAAAAGAATTATCATACAAAACTCTTTATTAGACTTAACCACGCAAGATTTTACACAGAATTCTGCCAAAATCTCATCAATCAAACAAAGAAAAATAAATAAATAAATAAAATGCCAACCAAGAAAACAAGTCAATGTCGGCAGGGGGACTTCTTTTTTTTTTTTTTTAATAAACAGGTTAATTTAATGATATTAAAACACATATAACCCTTCAATGAGTTAAGTAAAACAGGACTTCACCCAAAATCTCATCAATATATCATCATAAAATTAAGCGAAAATTCCAGCCCAGTAAAACTACAATGTCAGCAACTTTAAGGGAGCAAAAGGTGGGATTTTCTTCTTTCACAAATTAACACATTGAATTTAAATAATATACAACCCATTAACATGTCAAGGCCAAAATTCATCCAAGATTTCACTAAATGTCGTTTTATAATTTAAACAAAAATTTCCAGCAAGAAAGTGAAACTCTGTCGGCAGCCTTAGCTAGGAGAAAAATTGGATTGGATAATGAGTTGAAGAGTTTGGGTAATTCAAGAATAAGGATTTCCTCCTTGGATTTAAGCTTAGAACCTCAGGAATTTAAAGAAAAAGTGAATAAAAAGAGAGAAAGGAAGGGAAGTGTCGGTAGGTTAGGAATGAGGGACAGTTTGAGGGTTTTGTATAGGGCTTTCTGGGACAAAGGATGGAGATCAATTCTTTTAAATGTTGGACAAATGGAAGGCTAAGATTAAAAGAGATTTAATGGCCAAGTCAAAATAGTGTTTGGCTAATCAAAATAATTGATCTGTAGTCAAAATAATTTAGTCTTGAGTTGACCAAGGCTTATAATTGGTCAAAATTCAAAATTAATCAAAATTAGATTTTTAAAGTTTTATGGAGATTATTATTTTTCATTCTAAATTAAATTGAAATAATGTTTCTTTGTAAATAATAATTAATTTAATTATAGAATCGTTATTATTCATAAAAGTCAAGTATTAACATTAATAAACACATATCTTTTACATTATTTCATAATCAAAGTTAAAATTCACAAGGGATTTTAAAAATTCACATAACATATTCAAAATATTTAAATAATAAATGTCTTTATTCTAGTTTGTAAGGTGAAATTGGGTGGGATATTACACCTAAAATCATCTCCTCCCCCAACTTAACCCTAGGTAGGCAAGCGAGCCTAATGTGTTAAGGGGGAGGGGGGGGGGGAATTGATGGTATCTAAAAACTAAAACAAGAAAAGACTAATCTTATAAAAATTAACAAATTTATATTTTGAAAATTCAAAAAAATTACAATAAAGTAATGAAAATTTTAAATACAAATCCAAATAAGAAATAAAATATACTAAAATACTATGTTAATATTAATAAAAGGTCAAAATATACTAGCCTCCTTAAACTTTCACAAATTTTGATTTTCACCCTCAAACTTTACAATGTGTGATTTTAATCATCAAATATTCAAAACACCTAAAAAAAATAACCATTTTGTCCATTTAAATAATTAAGTGCTCACGAAGGTTTTGATTGCACCTACGTGCTTTTGAAGGCTCTCTATTTTGGCATAACTTCATCACTTTTTAATAGATTATTCATCAAGCTCTCTACAGTACAAATGTACAGCAACAATAAATATTCAAGTCTAATACAAAAGCAGCCAACTTTTTGTTCTCATTTTCCTATTTTCTGCCTTCAAAATATTCATCTTCAATTTTAATGTCGCTATTTTATCTTCGAATTTTTTTATATTATCAATGACAATTCCAAAATCTAACTTCATGCCTCTTATGTGGCTTAATAATCTTGATATTACTCTTCGCACATATTTGAATCTAACCATATAACAAAAATTATATATTTCACTCTTTAATAAACAAAATTCAGACATAAAGATGAGAGAGAAAAAAAGGGAAAGAAACTAGATTCAGCTCTCGATGGATAGCAAAGAAATCTAAATTCAGTTCTCAATGGATAGCAATTTTCTCGACATCTTTACAAAAAGGAAATTAAATTTGGAAGATGAAGTGAATTACTTAAAAAAAAAAAAAGATTTGAAAGGAGAAGTGAGAGACGCACAAAGTTGAAAAAAGTTTTTTTTTTTTTTTATCTTATATAGAAGTTGCTTTGTAAAAATTAGAGGAAAACTTTTTGCCACATTGTGAGGGCTATGATAGATGAAAATACCCATAAAACAAGTTATGTGGAAGCCATACGATGAACTTTCGTCAACTCTTAACAATTTCAATTAATGGAAAGGTTATTTTTTAAATGTTTCAAATGTTCGAAGGTTAAAATCACATATTTTAAAGTTTGAGGGTATAAATCAAAATTTGTGAAAGTTCAATAGTGACTGACATATTTTTTCATTAATAAAACATAACGAGAAAAGAAATAAAGTACAATTTTGAAAAATTAAATCTCTTAATATAATTTTATTCATTTAAGATTCAAAAAAACTCATTATATATATATATATGTATATATATATATATATATATATATAGTTTGGTTTTACAAAATCAAGCTTTCCTAAGTTTTATTTTAAAAATAAAATATAAAATACACACACAACAATTTAAATTAATCCCAAAAGATATAATTTCTCTTTTAAACTAAATGTTATCATATATCGTTTAAAAAAATTCAAAAGTATTTCTCTATTCACTATATTTTTACATTAAGTGAATATATTGTGAAAGTATATTAATAGTAGGTTCCTTTGTAAATATAAATATATTTATATGTACATTCGGAGCATGCTTAATGAGAGATCATTTATGTACGGTTCTTGGTGCTTGGAAAGGCGGCTTTGCAGATAGTAAGGATCCAAGCTTCATGGTAAGGGAGGTAAGCATTTATTTCAAGTGATGGCTGAAGCAAAAGCTGCAATCCAAGCACTAAAGCTAGCAGATGGTGAGGATTTATTCATGTGATTGTGGAACCAGACTCCAAAAATGGAGTACAAACTCTCAAAGGTTGCTGTGACAATTGGTGGTGGCCCAAATCCTTGATTGAAGAAGGTAGAATTATCTTGCCAAAAAGATCCGAATGGCAGATTGCTTACGCCCCTAGAATCTATAGCGGGAAGCTTGCTATCTTTCATACCATTTTGTAAAATAAATCTTACCAAAATTAATTTCATCTAAGCTTGGTGTGACAGGAGGAAATTAAATTCCATATTTGTAATTAAATATTTGCAAAATTTGAATGATTAAAATAGTAAAATAATAATTAAAAAAAAAATCCTATGGTGCCTGGGGGTCTGTATCTCCTAGTGGTCTTAACAATGTGCATATGTTGGATTCGCGTATATAGCTAACATGCATTTGACTAGGAATGAACAGTGGTGTACCCATCGCACGTTAGGACTAGCTAGTCCCCTAACTCGAGATCTATGACAACTGCTATGGCCATTCTTGAATCCTATATGTCGCAACATAAGATTAAAATCGAGAACTTGAGGTTAAAGGGACAAATAATATAAAAAATATATTAAAAGATTTTTAAAAATTTCTCAGATAAGTGAAGAATAAAATTCAAAGAAATTTTATTAAAATTTTTTAATTTTATTAAAATAAAAAATAGATTTTTAAAAAATTGTTCGGTCTCTATCATGATGTATTATTTGCTTGATTCATTAGTTTTTACACTTTAAAGCCTAAAGTTTGTTTCGATAATTTCCTTGATTATGAGCCAAATATACACTTAGGTTAAATGTAAATAAGCACCATGCATAGAACATACTACAAAAATGTTGGAGTTTGAGATACGCAGGGTGTTTGCCTAATGCGTACGTCTTCTTATGTACTTGTTAGCTTTCATGAAAAATTCGTGAGACCTTTATTTCTGATTAGAGCAAATTTGCCTTATTATTGTTTCTATATTTGGCAAGTACTGATTTTGCTTTGGAATATTGAATCTTCCTAATGGAGCTGTGTGTGCTGCGCAGCTGATGAAGTGCTTAGCTGGTTTCTAAACAACGGGAAGAAAATTCCAACAGTTCTTATTTGCAATGCTAATTGGATCAAGCCCGATTGGTAAGGACCGGTACTGTGCCTGCCTAAGAGCCAGCTGATGAAAGCTTGGCACAAACCGGCCTCAAGGACTGCTTAGCCCGCGGCCACTTTGCAGGTTTCCTTCCCAAACCCCCCCCCCCCCCTCCTTCCTTTTTTTTGTTTTTTTTTTTGGGTGGGGAGGGGAGGGGGATTGTGAATGGGGAAGGAGATTAGTTTACACATGTTTTTTTTTTTTTTTTTTGGGGCAGGGGCAGTGAGGTGTATATGGATTAGGATTATATTGATTTTTTGTATGAAATATATGTATGATTTAAATTATAGAAAAAAATTATATATTTAAATATCAATATTACAATTTACTTGAAACGATTAATAAAATTATTAATATTTTATAAATAAAAGTCATATATATTAAATTTATTTTTAAAAAAAACTAAAATAGTATTCTTTTGAAAAGAATTGTAAAACAAGTATACTTTAATAAACTATTAAGATTAATTTCTATTTAAAATCCGTAAATTAAGTATTGCTTACAAAGATTTGATGTATATTTTAAAATTTAAACAATATAATTACTAATAAAAGATGTCACTTAAGGTGATGGAGAGTTTGGCTTTGACTTCTACTAATTACTAATAACAAAATAACAATTATATAAAAGAGAGACTTCATGTCTTAACCTCTTAAATATAGTATAATGGTTAAAATTTAAATATAATAATATATTAAAATATTAATAAAATAAAACAATTATATGTGAAAAAATAAAAATTATATTATCTTAATATATTCTAAGTATTAGTGATAACCCATTCATCATTCTCCGATTAATCATCAACCATCCATGGATTGACCCTCTAATCCTCAACTTTGAATCGACTCCCAGTGTGCACATTAATTAGTATCTCCAAGACATAAGTCAATCAAACTTGTCTTTCATCAGACATTCAAACACTCGAACTAAAGACGTTTTCTGAAGTCACTGTGAAGACATAAAAGTGTCAAAAAAATCATGCATCATTTTTTACAAGATTGGATACTCCTTTATTTGCTCTTTCTATCAAATACAAATATTGAAGCATTAACTCCCCATGGTTGGTTACATTCTTTAAATTATCATCTTATTATAGTTTACAATTGATATTCTTTGCCTCTTCATGATACTCCACAGGTCAAAAAGGATGATGATCATTGGCGGACGTAGAATTGAATTATTGGGGTCAATAACAAATTAAACAAAATTTAATATGTTTAATAATTTATAAAAATAGTAATATTAAACTATATCAAATTAATTTCAAAATATAATATAGAAAATTTAATGTATCAAAATACACATCGTTGCTCTTTCAAATAAAGAAAATAATCTATAAGGGAGGGAATCTATATTAAATTTTTCTACAATTTCCTTTTTAATATATACCATCAAATATAATAGAAAATCCTCTTCCATCTTGCTTCGAAACTTGGTCTTTACTATATTCATTGCTGACAAAGATCTCTCCGTGATAGCTGTAGAAACTAGAAGAGTAAGAATAAGGATTACCACATGATACACAAGCGAATAAATTTCAAACTTTCTTATCTTGATAATCTATTGACACAATTCAGATATAATAGACAACTTTTCAAAATCGGGAAATAGTACCATATGATGAAAATGTTCAAATTGCAATCTTAATTTTATCATCTCGCATTCAGTGAAATCTTCAGGATAGAATTTTTCAACTAACTTACAAATATCATCAATTCTAAATGATGCACGCATCTCTCTTGGATCTAAAGCTGGACAACAAATTAGTAATTCTAGTATATGATCATTAAATTTGCTATTCAACTTTTGAAATTGGGTGTCAATAACAACATTAAAAATATCAACTCTATAGTGATGCTCAACTACTGTTGCTTCTTGTTGATGACGGGCTCTTCCTCTTCATGCAATATAATGTGCTTCTAAATTTGGAATAGGTATATTAACTGCTTCATAAAAGAATATTGTCATTAAGATTAATTCATTCCATCCTTTATCTCTCAATTTTTGAATGAGAAACTTAGAGATGAAACAAGATGTATTGCATTTAAAATGTCTTGAGATTGAGATTGTAAAGCTTGGCAAAGCAAATAAGAAATCTCTAAGATTGTTCGCATGAGATGCATGATGAAAATTAATTCAAATGAAGTTAATGCCTCATAAGCTTCATCTGCATCTCCACGTTAAGCCGGTGTAACCCTATCCTCAATGATATTAAGTAAAACTTCACAAGTTGCACTAAACATATTCATCAAAACTAACAATAGATTTCAAATGAGAACTCCAACATATATCTCCTACCTTCTGTAAACTGCCAATTTGATTATGTCCTTTTCCACTCTCAAGCTCATTATTAGCAAGTAAATAGACAATATTTGAAGTATGAGCAGCATTTAGTTGATCATTATGCTTATATGAAGCACCAACAATGTTAATTATACTGCTCAATTTGCCAAAAAGTGATAAATATGGATGACTTCTTTCAATGCAGCAACTAAAGCTAACTGTAAATGATGTGCCAAACAATGAACATAGTAAGCATAAGGGCATTCATCTAAAATCAAAGCTTGTAACGCATTCCATTCCCCTCGCATATTACTTGCTCCATCACAACCATATTCTTGAATATTTTGAACATCAAGATTGTGACGAGAGAGGACAGAAATGATTGCATCTTTTAATGTCAATGTAGTAGTGTCTTTTATATGAACAAGCCCAAAAAAAGGCTCCTGTACACAACCATTTTTGTAAACAATAGCTATTTGCTCCTTTTTTAGATTCATCTCGAGTTTCATCAACAATTATAAAAAATTTTGCATCACTAATTTCTTCACAAATAGCATTCTTCACTTTTATTTCCATGACTTGTAAAATTTCCTTCTGCACTCTATGTGATGTGTATAAGGCATTTTGAGTAGCATTATTCGAAACTCCTACTACTTTGTCTTTATAAGATGATATGAAACTCAACAATTTAAGAAAGTTTCCTCTATTTTTTGATAATTTCGTCTCATCATGCCCTTTAAAAACGCATCCCTGAAATGTAAGCCACTTAATAACATCAATGGAAGTTTTAAAGCAAAGTCAGTTTTCTTCCTTTTGCTTGGAAGTAAATTTCATAATTTTTTTTTCAATATGTCCACCTTGATTCATAAGATAATCACATGCTTTTTCAGCCTTTCTATGAGGAGAATTTGGACTCTTCCCTATGTGTGCCAAAAGTGCACAATTTTTCCCATGATTCACCTTCTTCCATGAACAAAAACCATTAACACTAAATGAATCTGATCGAAAATATCCATCTTTTTTATAAAATAGATAACAAGAAAGACAAAATACAACATCTTTACTAGGAGAATATTCTAACCTTGAAAGAAATGACTTAAACCATGATACTTGAAAGCTACAAGAATGTTTTCCTCCTAATTTTGAAAATTAGATTGTAAATATTGATATGGATCTGCCTTAATATAGGCTCTACGAACTTCATCACTGCTATCAATACGATATTCACATATTAACAATCGTAACCTTGGATCATGTTCTAAAGAATTGATATAAAATCCTGCTTGAACTACTCGTGGAGGTTTTGCAAGATGACTTTTAGAATTTGAAAGACCAAGATCAACGGCATGTGGCTCTTCACTAGATTTGAATTTTATTCCTAAAGCTGAATTTTTTTCAATCTCATTTATGTTTACATGAGAGATGTTAATGCAGTATGATATATTCATCTTTTCATGTCCTTAGGCAGGATGCACACATTGACTTCCTTTTCTTGACTTCCTTCATTACAAGAAAAAACCAAATTAGCGACAGCCAAATCCTTTGCTAAAAAGAGCATCACAATTTGCGATGGAATGAAAATCCGTCGCATACAGCGATGGATTTGCGACGGCCATTTAATTGATGATATTATAATTAAGTTTAAAAACAACATAGTGACGGATTTGCGATGGTCAAAATTTTTTATTTTAAAAAATTAATTAATTAATTTAGCAACGTATTTGCGACAGCAAAAAATTTTTTATTTACAAAAAATAATTAATTTAACAACGGATTTGTGACAGCCAAATTTTTTTATTTTAAAAAAAGTTTAATTAATTTAGCAATGGACAAAAATTTTTATTTTAAAAAAAGTTAATTAATTTAGAGACAGATTTGCAACGGTAAAAAAATTTTAAATTTTGAAAAAAATCAATTAATTTAGCAACAGATTTGCAATGGCTAAAAATTTTTTATTTACAAAAATTTAATTAATTTAGCTTCTGCTTCACGATAGAAAAAAAATTTATGTTAAAAAAATTAATTAATTTAGAAATGGATTTGCGGTGGCTAAAAATTCTATTTAAAAATAATTAATTTAGTGGCAGATTTGAGACGGTAAAAAACTTTTATTAAAAAATAAATTAATTAGCTCCCCATCCCGCCCACCCATCAACCCGAGAAGAACCCAATCCTTGACCTGACCCGACCCGCCACGGATATTATGAGATTATGTCGGATCCGGGGCTCGAACCCGCGCCCTTGTTATGGGTAACAAGTGTTTCACCACTAAACTATTGATATTCTTGTAATTTAATGTGCTATATATTAATTATATAGTATTTTTTTTTTTTTGTGAATGAGTGACGGATATGCAAGGGCTTTGTGACGGATCTACGACGACCCAATTTTTTGTCGCAAATCTGTTGCTAATTAGTCACGGATTTGCAATCGCTAATTTTTTAAGATTTAAAAAATTAATTTATTTTTAAATTTTGGATAACCGTCGCAAATCCCTCGCTAATTACGATGGAATTGTGAGGATTTATTTTTTAATTTTTCAAAAATAAAATTATTTTTAAATTTTGGATGGACATCGTAAATTCCTCACTAATTGTGACGGATTTGCGATGGCTTATTTTTAAATTTAAAAAAAATAAATTTATTTTTAAATTTTGGATGGCCGTCGCAAATCCCTCTCTAATTGCAACGAATTTGTGAGGGATTAATTTTTAAATTTAAAATTTTGGATAGCTGTCACAAATCCCTCTCAAATTTGCAAGGGCTTATTTTTTAATTTTAAAAAATAAATTTATTTTTAAATTTTAGATTGCCGTCGCAAATCCCTCTCTAATTGCTACGGATTTCCGAGGGATTAGGGTTTTATACCCTAATGAAACCTCGATCCCTTGCAAATCCGTCACTAATCTAAAAAATTTAAATTTTTTTTTAAAGTTTGATTAGTGTGTGTGTGTGTGTGTGTTGAAATAGTAGAATACCCGAAAAAGACATTATTAAGTTGAAATATTTATATATTTAATATAAATATGATATTATTAAGTATATATATTTATGTATATATGAATGAATATGATATATATGTATCTGTCTTAATTAAATGTATGTATGTATGTATGTGTGTATATATATATATATGTGTGTGTGTGTGTGTATTAATTTGTATGAATATGTAAATATATGAATATATATATATATGTATATATATATATACACAAATATATATTAAAAAGTATGATACCATATATATAGATATATGTGTATATATATATATGTATATGTATATGTATACATATATGACACACATACTAACATAAATAAATATGTATATATATTTATTTTTATATTAAAAAATATATTAACACACACACACACACACACATATATATATATATATATATGTATGTATATATCAAATTCACTAATTAGCAACGGATTTGTCACGGCTTACTTTTTAATTTTAAAAAAATAAATTTATTTTTAAATTTTGGATGACCATCGCAAATCCCTCACAAATTGCGATGGATTTGTGAGGGCTTATTTTTTAAATTTTAAAAAAATAAATTTATTTTTAAATTTTAAATTGTCGTCGCAAATCCGTCGCTAATTGCAACGGATTTGCAAGAGTTAAAAAAAATAAATTTATTTTTTAATTTTCGAAAGCTATTGCAAATCCCTTGCAAATTTGCAACAAATTTGCGAGGGCTTATTTTTTAATTTTGAAAAAATAAATTTATTTTTAAATTTCGAAAAGCTGTCGCAAATCCCTTTCTAATTGCAATGGATTTGCGACGACACTTTAAATTTTTAGTGTTAATGAAATATGAAAAAAGACCGTCACAAAGCCATCGCAAATGAGAGACAAATTGGCAACGACTTTCAATTTAATTAGTTCTAATGAATAATTAAAAAAAAAAAGAGTCGCAAATCCATCTCTAATTTCAGATGGATATATGTCCATCGCTAATCCGTTGCTATTACTGACGGATTAGCGATAGAAATTTTAAAAAATAAATTTATTTTCAAAATTTTTAATTTCGTTGTTGTTCCGTTGCAAATTATTGACACCTCAAAAATACATCGCTAATTTAATTTTTTCCTTGTAGTGCTTGTTTGCCTTTTTCTTGTTTTGGCAAAAACATTCTCTAATTGATTATTTATTTTTATCTTCACTTTGTAGATAGCATCGAGGGTCTCGAATTGCAAAACTTGATTGAGTTTTGACCTGTTCAGTGGAACAACAATCTCTTACATGTTTCTGGAATTGTACCTGATTTGTTACTATCACTTTTTAAAACTAATGTTTAGCTGTGGTTTAAATCCAATAATTCTAACTCACAGCACTTGTCTCCAATTAATGGAAGAGGATTTCACTTATAATCTACTTGAAATCTGAGATGGAATTGATTATGACAAAAAAGGCCCAATTGGTTCCTTTGTTGAACCACGTCCCAACAAAAACATCACTACCAAAAAAAAAAAAAAAAAAATCTTGATTTGCAACGGCCAAATCCGTCACAACTTCGTCGCAGATTAAGAGTTGGGACGGATTTGCAACGAAAACGGTCGTCGCAAATAAGTGCATCGCAAACAGCAATGGGAGACTAAATCCATCGCAAATAATGACACATTTGCGACGGCTAAATCACTGGTCAACTAAATTAATATAAGCAACATTTTGCTACGGAATTGCGACGGGTAGGTTTTACTTAATGTCGCAACTCCATAGCAACTTAAGAGGGATTTGCGACGGAATAATTAGAAAATAAAATAAAATGTGAAAAAAATCCGTCACAAATCCGTATCAAGTTGCGACGGAATATTTTCATTGATAAAATAAAATGGACAAAAAATCCATCGCAAATGCGCAGCAGATTGCTACGGATTTGCGACGGAATAATTACATATTAAAATAAACAGGAAAAATATCCGTCGAAATTCGTGCAACTTGAAAGGGATTTGCGACAGAATATTTAGAAATTAAAATAAAATGTGGAGAACGCCGTCGCAAATCTGTAGCAAAGCACTACGGATTTGCAATGGATAAATGGAAAAAATTTCCGTTGCAAATCCACAACAAATTGCTACGGATTTGCGGCAGCGTAACTATAGATTAAAATAAACGATTAAAATATCCGTTACAAATCCATTGCAACTTATGAGGGATTTGCGATGAAATATTTAGAAATTAAAATAAAATGTGGAGAATGCCGTCGCAAATCTGTAGCAAATCACTACAGATTTGCGACGGATAAAATAAAATGAAAAGAAGTCCGTCGCAAATCCGCAGTAGATTGCTACGGTTTTGTGGCGGAATAATTACATTAAAATAACTAGGAAAAATATATGTCACAAATCCATAGCAACTTGCGATGGATTTGCGACGGAATAATTACAAATAAAAAAATTTTAAAAAAATCCGTCACAAATCCGCTACAAGTTGAGACTGAATTTGCATAAGAATTATTTTTAAATAAATAAATTTTAAAAACCTGTGACAAACTGTTAAGCATTTTTTCCTCTTAAATATCAAATCTATAATGTTGTTTAACGTGAAAGAAATCTAAGAAAGCAAATAAAATTTCGAAACCTATAATAATTTACAACATGCCAAATCATAAAGTAAAATCACAATAATCCAAACATGTGTATATACATAAGTATCACAATAGATAAATAATGTAAAGAATACAATCATGTAGCTAAAGGATTAGGAGCACTAGCTGATAGAGGAGCGGAAAGACCATCAAACCCGGTACTAGGACCGGGGTGATGATCAGGTGGGGAAATAAATAAATTATCATCGTCCTCGTCCTCAAACACCGAAGATAATTGTGGCACAGCAACCCCATCTTCTCAGACATAATTGCCATCTAAGAAATGATTCCCGCAACTTTATGTTCAAAATTCTTCTTAATCCTCTCCTCACGATGCTTGTACTTATCTTCATGACTCCTCTCTCGATGCCTCCATCGATCCTCAACCTCTTGAATCCTCTGCTGAACCTTAGTCTCAACTATCTAGTCAACATCAATAGGAGTGGATGAAAATGATCCTAATAGATGAGACTGATGCATCTACTCCATAATTCGAGTAGCCTCTGATCCCAATCTGTAGATACGACCTTTGTTGAATCTGCCAGCTGCCTCAACGATAATGGCCTTGTCATTTGGCATAGCAACGGAGTCGACAGACCTACTAGACTCCATTTGAGAGTAGCCCTACTTGATGACATTTGTCTCCTCCCGAAATAATGTGAGTTTATAAAAATTAAAAAAAGAATAACAATATGTAATGTAAGAATAAATTATTTTTACCAATATCTTCTGTGGATGCTCGCCCACAAACTGACACTGTATTGCCCCGGTCTGGAACATATGTAGTTTTTTGAACATGTCCAAATAGCTAAAAGTGTCCCATTCACGTCTCTTCTATAGTTAAATTAATAGAAAAGAATATTATTTTGAATACGATAAAAAAGATTGAAACAATTATGAATTATATAAAAGTTAATAAAATTGAAGTTACCATGTATTCCTCGTGCTCAATGAAAGAGATCGAACCTCCTGTGTGAGTGACACCGCAACGAGACCGGTTTTCCTTTGCAGACTGCATGATTCGTCGATACTTGGGGTCTAACCAATGTTAGTTCATCTCCGACCAATTAGTTGGATCAATCCAAGTTGGACACGAATTAGCCAGTATGAACTTTCGGGTCCTCGACAAAGTATCGAAAAACCTTCTTGCACATTTCTTTTCCCAAGTTCTCCATATCTGGGGACCATGTTCAAGAGCCCAATGAATAACTTTGCAAATATAGTAAACCATCACCGTTAAAGTTTAAATTAATAGTTTAAAGTAAATTTGTTTGCAAATACAACAAATGATATATGAGCATATAAGTTTCAATAACATATACATGAGATTAAATTTGTAAGAAACTAAAAGAAACATACAACCCACTCGTCGAATCATATGTCCTGAATATGTATCGGGACATGTGAGTATGTAGGGTATGAACTATTCAATAGTCTATTGAATATGCCTTGAATCTCTCACACACATTTACCTAAACCAGCAAACCTATTTTATATAACTGGAGAGGAAAGTAATATGATTATTAAAGAAGATATACTAAATTGGAGATCAATCAATAATTATAAATTACTCACCCATCTCCTCGAGGAATAATCATAGGTCCGGGGTCTGTGGCCAGTGATCCTATATGGTGTGATGCAGAAGTAGGAGCTTCTGCTGGAGAAGCACCTCTCGATTGTGAAGGTGAACCAGAAATCATTTGTGGTACGGAGAGGTGTGGTGCGTGTGACAGTGATGAGGTATCACAAGGAGGAGTATGTTGGTCTGTTCCACCACCTCCAGAAGACTATCCATGGCCAAACATCCTAATTTTGAAATAAAAATATTTAAATTTCAAACACATAATATATATATATATATATATATATCATATATATGAAGAACAAGTTATTAATTCAAATTTATAAAAAAAAATTAACAGAGTCTCTCCTATAAAATAGTCATTTTCCAAGCATTAATGTCATATTTAAACATATTTCAAGTACCATCAACACATTAAACACACAAAACATGTACAACAAAACCTGTATAAAAGAACACATTTTCTGTTACAAAAAATTAACCAGCTTATAAAAATTGGAATATGTAGAAACTTGGCCATTTATACAACTTGGCAAAAAAAAAAGAACACAAAACCATTGACACAACCATTGACATGTCAACAACATGTAAACTGCTGTGAAGAAAGAGATTGAGAAGCACGAGGAACATGTAGATTTATTGGAGAAATAATTTAGTCAGCTTACTGATACACTGGAGGAGAATAGCCAGCTTGTTATGGAGCTTAATGACCGAGAAAGACAATGGAGGAATAGAAAGCACATGTTTTCAGTTAGATATTTGATTTTTCTTTCGTATATTTTCTTCCCTTGAATGCCTTTTCATAACTTTTTGATTTTTCATTCTAGATTCAGGCATCACTAACTGATGCTGGAGCTAAACTTACTCAGGCCAAGAAGCAATATGATCAGATGTTAGAAAGTAAACAACAAGAATTGTCAAGGCATTTGTAGGAAATATCTCAAAAAAATGATTAGGTCTAGTTCCTCACTACCTATTTCCTTTGAAATTATTTTAGATTTTCTTTCTCTTTGTCTGGATTATTTAATTTTCTTCAGTTGACTATGGGAGGATTTTTCAGGCCATCAATGATATTCGGAGGAAGTATGAGTTGGAGAAGCTGGATAACATTCATCTTGAGAAATAAAAGGTTTGCTATTTTTGTTTTCTTTCAAAATGGCTTCATTCTTGCACATAAGTTTCTAATATATTTCGACTTCAGACTGATAAGGTTATTGGAGAAATGGAAATAAAGTGTGAGCAAAAACTTCAAGAATCCGAAGAAGAATTTAGACAGTACTTGTTGCAGGTACAGGAGGGACATGCCGCTTTGGTATGTTAAAGAAGGATCATATTCTGTTTATTTCAAGATTCCTTCTTTCTAGTCACATATATTTGTCTTAAAAAATAGTAACTGATCCTGGAGTTGGGGATTTTATTTGCTTTACATCATTCCTGCTGTTATTTAGAGGAATGAGAGGGTGAAGATGATGAAACCATATTAACATTTCGTACTTTGTAGATTTGCCCATTCAACTGGAGCATGACAAAAAGGAATTGAACATTATATCTAAACACGCTGAAGAACTAAACCATGCTCAACTTGAAGCTGAAAAGGATTTGAGAGAGATACGTGTATTTTTTAACATTTGTTGACCAAACTATTATTGATGATTTGCACTGAGTTTGTTGTTGAAGTGCATGGATTTTGGCAGAAAAAAATGTTACTGTAGACTGAACACGAAGATCAGTTAAAAGTTTTAAGGTGTGAGCACAAAGTTAAGCTTTGGAAACTGCAAGAGTAGTTGGATATACAGAAGTCCAAAGTACGTCCTAATTGCTTTATAACCTGAACAAGATTTTCTTTTTTTCTTTTTTTTTTTTTTTTGATGAAAATGTAAAAGTGTATTAATCATGAGAGAAGATATACAAAGAGTACAAGTGGTTTTAGGCCCAAGTGGAGCCCTAACCCATTCGGTTTACATAAGACTCAAAAAGGTTCAACACATGAGGGTAAAAGGTGAAAACGACTCTATACACATGTGTTTTGATCCTTGTTGCTACGTCAGTCGGTTGGCATTGGTGTGAATCAAACACCATGCGGTTCCGAGTTATCCATAAGAAATAAACTGTGGCACACATGGCAGTAGTCTTTGCCTTGGCCTTCCAGTCGGATCCTTGGTTGTGGCGGTTGAACCAATGAAGGCATTTCCACAGCGAGTTCATAGCCCGTGGTATTCGAAGCCAGTCCTAGATGTCAGCCCACACAGCTCTAGTGAATGCACAAGTAAAGAATAAGTGTGTGGCAGTCTCAGGCACAAGTCTGCAGAACGGACACATAGTGTCTTTAACATGAAATGGAAGAGTGTCCTTCGTTTTGAGTCTACCCCGAATAGTAATCCACACCGTGAACGAATGCTTCGGTGTGAGTCCCTGTTGCCATATAGTTCGAGCCCATGGATAAGTCTGGCCTTTGGTGCGAAAGTATTCATAGGCTTTTTTGGTACACAGTCGTTCTCCTTCGGCCCAGGAAGATAAGATTTGTGTCGCTCTATTCTTGTCCCGTGCTGAGTTTAGTATCCAGTCCCTAATACTAAAAATACGTCAAAATAGCTGGGACTGTCCCTTAGTTGGATGGACATCCTATATGGACTGACCATTCATATAGTAGTGGGAGACCCATCTAACCCATAAAGTTTATTTCTCCATGTTAATGTCCCATAGCACCCGTGCCAACAGCACATAGTTCCATACACGCAGGTTCATCAGGCCAAGGCCACCCTCATGCGTCGGCATGCATATGTTGTCCCAGGACACCATTGCATTTTTTCCATCCCAAAGGAAGTCTCTTGCCATTCGGTTTAACTGATCAATAACCCCTGAAGGGAAGGGCAAGATAGATAACCAGAAACAATCCACTCCTTGCAGGATAGCCCTAATAAGTTGGATTCTACCAGCATAGGAAAGAGAATAAGCTGACCATCGATCGATATACGAACCAATCTTGTTTAGCAACAGTTTGTAATTGTTGATCCGTACCCTAGCGGGCATAATGGGAACACCAAGGTATCTGAATGGAAACGAGCCAGTCGGTATGCCCGCAGTGCGTGCTAAACAAACCTTGTCAAGATCAGGCAGCCCAGCAAGGTATATGTGACTTGCACTTGTTGACATGAAGTCCCGAGCATGCCTTGAAATGGTCAAGACAATGTAACAGAACAGAAATGGATGCTTCATCTGCCTTGGCAAAGAGCATAAGGTCGTCTGCAAATGCCAAGTGCGTGATGGCCATCCTGTGACACTTGGAGTGGTACTTGTAGCCAGTCCCCAGAGTTGCAACCTTGATGGCTCTAGATAGATATTCCATACATAGAACAAAAAGGAAGGGTGAGATGGGATCTCCTTGCCTCAGGCCCTGTTGTCCATGAAGGAAGCCATGTACTCTTCCATTTACGACAACAGAGTAGGAAGGGGTGGTGATGCATTGTGATACCCGACAAATGTATTTCTCCGGGAAACCCAACTCGGTAAGGAGGTCCAGAATGAATCCCCAATTGATCGAATCATATGCCCTGTGAAGATCAATTTTAATGGTACATCTGGGTGATATCCTTGTACGGCTATACGTCCGGAGCAATTCTTGCACAAGAAAAATATTATCCGCCATAAGCCGGTCCTCAATGAAAGCCGATTGTGCCCGGTCCACCAGTGCAGGAAGAACCCCTCGCAATCTATTTGCTAGGACTTTTGAGATAATCTTGTAGACTACATTGCAGCACGATATCAGTCTATAGTCCCCCACATTTCCAATCGAGTTGGCTTTTGGTACAAGTGTGATCAGAGAATGGTTAATTTACCTCAGGAGCTTACCCGAGTGAAAAACTTCCTGGCATACGGTTACAATATCATGACCCACAGTTGGTCAAGCTTTCTTAAAAAAGCTCGAAGTGTATCCATCCGGTCCAGGTGCTTTATTGTCTCCAATGTCCCAAAGTGCTTGCTTAATTTTTGTCGGCGTGATTTCTCGGATTAAGTCCATTGCATCAGTAGGAAGAAGCACGGGCCCAGCTCGAGCAGTGTCAGGGTCCAACTTAGAACACAGAGAAGCCGTTCCTAGCTGTATTAAGTAGAATTCCACAAACTCCTTAGCCACATCCTCCGGACTTGCAGTACGAGAACCATCCTGGCGAGTGACCGAGGCAATGAAATGATTTTTCTTGTTTCAGTTAACCATATTATGGAAATACTTTGTACACCGGTCTGCATTTGCAAGGTAGTTTACCTTGGCAAGCTGCTGGTAAAATTTAAGTTCCGCCTCAGCCAGGCGCCAGGAGTCATGCCGGGCCGTCTTTAGCTGCTCCACAAGGGCCTGATTGGTAGGGTCTAGCTGGTGCTGAGCCTGGATCGTCTCAACCAAATGCTTGGCCACCTCAACTCTGTTCGAAATGTTAGAAAACTCCTTAGCATTTAGGGCCTTAAGAGGTCGCTTAAGGAGTTTCAGCCTCCTGCACATGACAAATTGTTGGTGTCCCTGAATGTGTATGCCCCAGTTATGTTGCAGTAATTCTTTAAACAAACCATGGTTCCCCCAAATGTTAAGGTAGTAGAAAGGACGCTTGATCGGGCCCTGGTGCTGACGGAATCGCCAAAGGCATGGGCAGTGGTCAGATAGTGCTGAGATAGGGAAGAATTCTGCAATGGCCTGTTGCGAGGACCCAAACCAAAGATCATTGCCCATAATGCGGTCAAGCTTCGACCAGACATGTGAATTGGACCAAGTGTAAAGGGGGCCAATAGATGGGAGATCTGCCAAGTCCAGTTCCCTACACATTTCAGTAAAGTCTTTGATTTCATAATTTGTGAGGGGTACACCGTTAAGCTTTTCCCCCAGGGAAAGATATGTGTTAAAGTCTCCCATGAGTATCCAAGGGCTTGATACCTGCAGAGCTAAATTACCCAGCTCAGTCCACAAAGAACGGCGTGCATTGATCGTATTGTATGCATATATAAAAGAGAAAATTAGGGGGAAGTGGTAGGTCTTACTGATGATTCTACAAGTAATGGCTTGGGGGGACTTACTTGGAGATCAACTTTATCACTGTCCCACAGAAGAAGAATGCGCCCCTTTCTATCATGTTCGAAATTATGAGCATAAGACCAACTCTGGAACCGGTGCCATAATGCAGACAGCAAGCTTTCATCGAATAATTTTGTTTCCAATACTCCAAAAACATCAACACTATATCTCGAAAGGAAGTCCTTGACTCCCTTCTGCTTGAGGGTCTTATGGAACCCTCTAATGTTCCAACAACCAATATTCATTGGGGCAGTACCAGTGCCTTTTGGGCACCAGACATAGCCGAGTTGTTGTGTGTGTACTTTGTCCAAGCAGTGCGCAAAAACTTCGAAGCCTGTATTGTTGCATAGCCTGCTTTGATAGCTGCATCAGGAATTCGTACAGAGATCTCCTTGGGGAAAGACTGCGTAGGGGATGTGGACTTTAGACCCTGGGAACGATGTTGGACCGATTTCCAGTTGCTACCTCTCGTTCTCGATCGGCCTTTGCTCTGTCTGGAACCTCCCCTTGCAATCGGTCTGCCTCGCAAGTTTGCAATTTCATTTGCATGGTGAAAACGAACCTCCTTCGGGATATCCAATTCTCTCTCTGTACAGGCTGGGGCGTGCTTACTCGTAGTTGCCTGATACTCAGGCCTGGCCAGTGGAGACGGTAGTGTGTCTGGATGGCTTGGTTCATGCATAAGGACCTTCTCCAACTCATTACGCGTCCTGCTGGGGTGTGATGCAGTAGAAGCACTGTGTTTTCTCCTATGCGGTGGCATGGGCGATCGGCTTTTTAGGCCAATCTTGTTCAGGGACACTTCTTCTTTCTGCCCCGTGTTCCCCCTATAGTTCTCCAGAAAACGCCCAAACTTGCAACACTCTGAGCAGAAAGCTGGCTCAAATTCTAAACGGATCGGTTGGTCCTTGATTTTCCCAGAGGGTAGGCGGATGGGGACAGACTTAAGCAATAGTTGAGCCACGTCTACTTTAACTAACACACGGGCATAGGAGGGTCTCTCTAGGCGGGCAGTCAGCATATCTGTCATAATAGGGACTCCAACACCAAAGGCAATCTTGCTTAGAGCGAGTCTGTTCCAGCATCCAAGAGGAAGGCACGGAAAAGTGACCCACAGTGGCATGACACTAACCTCTTCAAGGGAGAAATCAAATTCCCTTGGCATAACTTTGAGCATAAGGGAGTGGCCATAGGCAGTGTAGGGGCCTCCACGGAGCACTTCCTTTCTGTCCTCGTCAGTGTTAAAGCGGAAGACAGTCCAGCCAGAGGCATGGGGGTAGATCCTAGATGGGACAGGCCACTACTTAGTTAAGTCAGTAACGGCCTTCAACCCCGGAAATCATCCAGTAAAAATTCCCACCAGGCAAAATCCCAGCTTTAGTTCAATATTCTTGAAATCATTCTCATCAATATCAACATAGTCCCCAGTAAAAGGAACGTGTGCCAGTTTCATGCCATTACTTAGTTGCCGGTTGCCTTTCACAACGTTAGCCCAAGACTCCTTTGGGACCCTTGTTCTGGACATACTACCCCAGGCACATTATGCCTGGGAATGGTTTTAGGAATGAAGGACGAAGCCGATTTTGCTGAGGATTCTGAGGGAGCAGGGTCCGATGGGGGTACCGAGGTGCTAGCTGGGCAAGGGGCCACAGGGTCAACCGGGTAATCAAAGGTCTGGGTTGGGGGTTGCTGGGCTGGGGGCATTAAAGGAATATTGGGTGGTTGTCTATCTGGTGAATGAATGGTATTGGTGGACAAATCCGGTTGGGATATAGATGACGGGTTAGTGTTTGTCCTATCCAATTTGAGGACTACTGATAGAGCAGACCCAGACTGGGTGGCATCTAAAGGTATATGGGGTGTGGGAGAAGACGACACCCCAGAATTCCTAATATTCTTTCGGCCTCTGGTCTAGACCATTAGGTCCAGACCTGCTGATCGAAAAGCTGGCAGGTTGAGTATGAAACGACAAAAGGACAGGAATGGGAGGTAGGTAATTTGATTCCCTGGGTAGGTAAACAAGAAATCTGACAATAGAACCTGCAGGTGAGTACCGAAATTCTATAGGCCAGACAGGAGGTGGTATTAGGATGATGGACTTTGAACATGGAATCAGGAGCTAGACCATACCGAGGAAATATGATAACAAAGGGAGACAAACTAGTTTTAGCAAGGTAACGGTGGTTTATGCAGATCAAACAAACCAAAAAGCTGGTATAGCAGATAGAACTGGATGAAGAACCTAACCAATATGAATATGACGGGTAAACACTGGATAATATAACAGTTTCGAAAGTAGCTCACACCTATCTGCTAAAAAGAGTAACCAATACTTCACTTGGAACAACACACTTACAAGGATGACGAAGTATGAACCAGAAAGAGAGTAGTAGAATAGAGAATACAATTTGCCATTGATTATAGCAAAAGAGAGAGAAAAACCAAAGGAGAAATGGAGTGGGAGAATCTAACCTGCAAAGGCAACAAGCAAAAAGAGAAGGAAGCAAGCAAGCTTAGCCATATGCAACATTTACAACAGAAATTTGTAATGGAAAATGCCATCATCCCTAACCAAATTTTCAAGACAACAAAAACTTGTAATGGAAAAAAACATGATTTTCTTCACATACGGCCCTATTCAATTACACAATGCCATCATCCCCAACCAAAGCCATTTTTCGAAGCTCGTTTCCAAATTGGAGCTAGTTAAGCATGTGACCAAACACAACCATTTATATGCCAATAACAACAACAAAAATTAATATAGTTAATGGAAAGTGTGTTCTTTTATACAGGTTTTATACATGTGTTTTTCCCTAAAAAAGAAGACATCTATAATAAAAAGTCAATGTCAACAACAAAAATAAACTTAAGGGTAATCACCCATTACCCAAGAGGAGTGATCACCCATCACTCACAGGGAATGATTACCCATCACTCACGGGGAGTGGATCACCCATCACTCACAGTGATCCAGTTCATACATTAGACAAAAAATATACCTTTGGAAAAGAAAAGAACACCTACGGGAAAGAAAATAGTTAGCATTGACTAACACTTAACTGTATTTAAAAAAAAAAAAAGGCAAACCTGTGGAAAGCAAAGAACACCTTTGGAAAAGAAAATAGTTAGCATTAATTCATACTTAACTATATTTAAAAAAAAATAATCATACATGTAACTTATACTTAACTGTATGAAAAAAAAAGGGACAAAAAATAGTATAATAAATGATCATCCAATAATTAGTAAAATATGAAACTTTAACATAGATTATTGATCAACAATATAAGCAACCATCATAAGTGATTTAAACTTTACATCACGAACATATAATAAATGTACTTTATTCACTCGAGTCATCCTCTGATATATATTCTTCTTCTTCCATCTCTGTAGTGCTATCCGTGTTCTAGTTACCTTCATCTTTATCTTCATCTTCGAGTTCATTTGTATCCCTAAGTAATACTTCTTCTTGGACATCCAACAAATCACTTGTGCCCGATTCATGAGCTAAGGGACCAAGATCAACAACTAAGGAAATGCTCATTGCATTATGAATATATACCTCTTCTTGGTAAGCTCTATCAATCACATGTGCATCAATCACATGTTGAGATTTTACTTTACACACAGCTAACCAATCGGATCTTGGTCATTTGCATCCTGGATATGAGGCATAGTACACCTGAGATGCCTGTTGAGCTAACACAAATGGATCATATTTTGGATAGCTCCTCTTTCAATTAATATCAACAATCTTATACTCCTTATGTATTCTCACACCACGATTTGGTGTTTGATCGAACCAATCACATTTAAAAAGCACAACTTTCTGTGATGGATTACTAGGAAACTCAACTTCAACAATCTCTTTAAGGACCCCATAATAATCATTCTCTAATGAGTCCTTTTCACCCCCTTAACACAAACTCCAAAATTCACTGTTTTTTTTCCTTCGGCGTGTTTGTGGGTGTGAAATCTATAGCCATTAATAATGTACCCAATATATGTTTTCACTTTTCTCGAAGGTCCCCAAGCAAGATTCTTCAAACATATATTTAACACATGGTTTTGTGGATCATTCACCTATAAAGCATATGACATGTTTAGGTGGACATACATTAACTAACAACATATGTTAACTTGTACAAAAATTTAACTGATTTTGAGGAGCATACATAACCTGTAAACCTTCCAGTGAACTCATTCTCTATCCCTCTTTGTACATCTAATTCCGATATGTTTGAGACAGAAGATTGTAAACATTACAAGAAATCTGCTAATTTTCCACAGATCTGCGACGAAATTGGTCCGTGGAAAATACCTTTGTCACTAAGCATTTTTTGCGAGGGAACTTTTTTTTTCCGTGGCAAATTGTCACGAATTTGCCACAGATTTTTCAAATTGGTAGCACCTTGAACAAGAAATATTGTGAGGGAACCATGGCAAATCTGTAGCAATTTGCCACGGATTTGCCACGGAAACAATATGAAAATAAGTTGTCCATGGCAAAAGAAAAAAAGTGTCCTCGCAAAAAATGCTTCTTGAGGGGAATAAATGAATAAATAATTTAACAAAGACAACAACTTCTTGAGGGGAATAAAGTTATATTCAGTCCAGAAATCCCTAATTTTTATTAATTAATGAAAAATGGATGAAAAGATGATTTCTTTATGTTACCATTTGAAACCTCCAAACAACCTGTTGAAGACGCTTCAAGAACAAGCACAGATTTCAGCTCTTGGTGAGTTTGAGCTGAAACTCGTGCGTGAAGGTTGAGAGAACGCAGCCGGTTGTGAAGAGCTTGAAGGTAGGGGAACGAAGAGGAAGTTAAGAGCTTCAAGTGGGAAAGCTTGAACTGAGGAGATGTGAAATCTGGAAGAAATGGCTACTGCTAGCAATCTGGTGCAATCGACGGGAGGAAGATGAAGTCTCCAGCTGTCGGCTGCGAGGGAGCAAACAAGAGAACAAAAAATGACTTCCACACTAAAATGGATGTGAGAGTCAACTCCGGTGTTTTGAAAGGATTGTCTCTTTTTTTTTTTTTTTCAGTTCAAATAATGGGTCAAAATGACCAAAGCTCTCAAAATAGTTAAAATTTAAAATTATTCAAAAAATATATATATTAAGGAAAATTATGAGAATTATTTTCTCTAATAATAACAATAATAACAACTATATATATATATTTTTTTGCAAATAATATTTTAAGTTATTAATTAACCATGTACTACACACATAGTTGGAATATATATGTACACTTTAGTGAACATATACAATTCACCTAATTGAATATGCACCCTCATAATCCTTATAATAAATTCAAATAATACAAAATATGGTTTAGAAAACTTAATTCGTTTCCTCACTAAAATAATTGTAGTAATATTTCTTCATAACAATATTTAATTTAATATAACAAATCAATTTTCACAATTAAATGTGAGTCGTCACTTTACAGGCACAAATTATTTACATTATTACACGGCACCCATAATACTCATTACAAAAAAAAACAAATGAGTCTATCACAGGAATAGTCTCAATAAGGGTGTTATGCATCTAATTAAGTGTTCATACTCTGATTCCCAAGATATAAATAGGTGGGGTGTTACAATATATATTCCGTTCTAGTTCAGTTTTTCACTATAGTACAGTTCTGTATTTCTTTTTTTTTTTTTTCGTGTGTTCAAAGAATATTAAAATGGAACTCCTTATTACTCAACTTATAAAAACATGGAAACTATTCTTATCATAGTAACCATATATATTTTAGCTCTAAGAAAATTATCTATAAAGAACATATAAGAATATTTTATATAATAAGCAATATTAGTAAGAAAATCATGGACATATTCAATGATAAGAACACTCATTGTGTATAAAGTATAAAATATTATACAAAAAACCCTTATAAATAAGTAACTTTAAATGTATTTAGACTGAAATTATTTAGAGCAATAATTTTTTTTTTTTACTTCATTTTATAAAAAACACCAATCCGTCGCAAATCCCTCGCAATTTTGAGAGGGATTTGCGATAGCCATTTGCACAACTATAGCAAAACCGTTGCATACTATTTCTATTTTTCAATTCCATTTTTTTTTTTTTACAAAATAGGCCGTTGCAAATACGTAGTAGATTTGCGACAGATTAGCAAAAGAAAGAACTTTTTTTAAAACACCAATGCGTTGCAAATCCCTTGTAGAATTGAGAGGGATTTACGATGGCCAACATCAAATTGAGAGGGATTTGCGACGGCTTATGGGAGACCGCTGCAAATATTTTCCACTTAATTAAATTCCTTTTCGAATTTTTCTATTAAATATTCCGTCACAAATCCGTTGTAGAAATTGCAATGGATTAGCTAGAGTGAACACTTTTTTATTTTTTTACTTCATTTTTTTCAAAAAAAAAATTAAATCTATCGCAAATCCCTCTCAAAGTTGAGAGGGATTTGCTTTGAGAGGGATTTGCGACGACCGGTATAAATCCGTCGCAAATCCCTCGCAATATTGCGAGGGATTTGCAATGGCATTTTGCGGACTGTCACACCTATTTTCCTTAATCAGTACTTTCTTTTTTGATTTTTTTTTTTGTAAAATATTCCATTGCAAATTCGTAGTAGATTTGCGACGAATTAGCTTGAGCAACACTTTTAATTTTTTTAATTCATTTTTTTTCCAAAAACAAAAATCCGTTGCAAATCCCTCTCAATTTTGAGAGGGATTTGAGATGGCCTATGCAAACCCTCGCAATTCCATTGCGAATATTTTCATAATTGGGTATTTTCCTTTCCAATTTTTTTTTATAAAATCTTTTGTTGCAAATCCGTAGTAGATTTACGACGGATTAGCTAGAGTAACACTTTTTATTTTTTTAATTCATTTTTTTTCCAAAAACAAAAATCCGTTGCGATGGCCTATGGCAGACCGTCGCAATTCCACTACGAATATTTTCGTAATTGGTCTTTTCCTTTTAAAATTTTTTTATAAAATATTCCGTTGCAAATCCATAGTGGCTTTTGCGACGGATTAGTTAGAGCAAGTACTTTTTTATTTTTTGCTTCAATTTTTTTTCTAAAAAAAAAAAATCCGTCGCAAATTCTTCGCAATTTTGCGAGCGATTTGCGACGGTATCGTTGCATCCGTCGCAAATCTGCCTCAAAATAATTTCCGTCACTATTGTGTCACTAATCAGCAACGGATTTACGAGGACCGGTCAATAAGATTCCTCAGCCCTTTCCCCGTCAATGAGACGTCGCAAAGTTGTGACCAATTTTATCCGTCGCAAAAATCCATCGCAATTTGCTGAGTTTCTTGTAGTGCATGTCTACTCCAGCCCAGAAGTCTGAGTTCAACACGTTACATTCTCATTTTCGCATGGTGATCAAAGCTAGTGTTGTTTGTCTGCCAATGGAGCTAATGTATTAGATCAATTGGTATTACTGCTTTCTTGTCAACTTACAGATTCTTTCAGACAATTTTTGGTTCCTTCTGGAATAGAGAAACTTGCTGCATTCCCTAATCTTTACGCAGAATTGTCCCAAAAAAATTCCGAGGATTGGGAATATATTTCTAAGGTTCTGAGAATCAATCATGGTCCAGAATCCAGGAAAAGAAAAATGGTTTAGAATACGATTTTTGGCATAACAAGATTAACCTTTTTATCTCCTAGCTGGCAAAATATGTCCCTCGTTTCCTTATGGCTATCTTAAGATGTGCAAGTAGTATATGGTCATTTTCATGCTCATTTTTTTTTTTTTCTATGTATCAAATTTGAGGTTACATTAACTTCGATGATGAAAACTTTCAGTGATAATTCTAACTCTATTCATGATATCCTTTATCTCCTTATTCAATTTTGTTACTGATTTTTAAGAAATCCCAGGTCACAGCATGACAGTAACTTTTGCATGGGATCATCCTTGTCATTATAGCGAGATCATTATCGCTATTATTTTTTAAAATTTATTTTATTAATTTTGGTCAGGGATAAGATATATAATAGGTATATCTTCGGTTTAAATTTTAAACCAAGTGATTTTCAAAGCCTGAAGCATATTGAGTAAAATTATAAATCGCATTTTATTATATTCTAAGATAAAATCTGAACTAATTTCATAATGGGTGGCATGAATGAAATGGTTTACTATATTCAATCTTTGGCAAAGGATGACCAAAATTTCAGTATGGACTCTTGAGGTGACGTGATATAATCGCTTATGATATGGAGTGTGAGCTTTATCTTTACACTAAGGACGGATCGAAAGGCGGGAGATCCTCCAAAATTTTCAGAAACTTTCTTTTCTTCCAAGAAAAATTTAAAAATTTTAAAAAAATTTATAATTTTTATAATCGCTTATTCTGAAAGTGCAGTCAGCTCAATGTTCTTTCCAAATTCTTTGTCTTCTAAATAAAATTACTAGATAAATTTTTTTAAAAAATTAAAAAATATTTTTTTTTCTAAATAAACCATATTTTTTGTGCTTAAAATTATATAAATTCCTATTTTTGTTTTCAAAAGATGACGTCTACCATGGGTAAAATGTCTCACGTTTTCGGTTTAATAGTTTTTTCCTTTTTTTTTTTTTCTTTTAGTTGCTCACCTTGGAAAACAATGAACAAAAGAAAACGCTGACTTCTGTTCATACCGCATTTTTTACTTTGAATAATTCTTATATATTCCCCCCCCCCCCCTCGCTCTCTCTCTCTCTCTCTCTCTCTCTCTCTATGCCAATACTTGATTGACAAGGAAAACATGTGCCTAAATCATATATAAACTTTATTCTTAAAAAGAAAATAAAAATCATGTTTAAAACTTAAATCCACAGTTCTGTCTTTTTTAAAATAAGTTATACAAAATTGTAATATACTTATAATTTTTTTTCCTATTTTCCCCAAAAAATCAAGAAAAACTCTTTTTTGAAGTACACGTTAAAGTAGTAGACAACAAACTTTTGCATTGATAATACTCATATAAGTATTGATGAATGACGAGTATAATTTGTTTGTCCCTTTCATGGCTACAAATTATCTAATATTATAATATGTTTAGCATGAAGATCACTACAAAAAATTTGCCAATTTGCCGTGGACAAATCCGTGGCAAATCTGTGACTAAACTGGAATTTACCACGGATCTGTCACAGAAAATATCCGTGGCAAAAACCTTCGTGGCTAAGTATTTTTTTTACCATGAATTGTTCAAATTGGTATCACATTTGAGAAGAAATATTGCAAGAGAATCGTGACAAATCCGTGGCAATCTGCCACAGATTTGCCGTGGACGATTCTCAAATAGGTACCGTCCGTGGCAAATCCGTGACAATCTGCCACGGACCATTTCTCAAGCAGGTACCATCCGTGGCAGATTGTCAGGAATTTTCCACGGAAACAATATGGAATATAGGCTGTCCGTGGCAAATCCCGGCAATCTATTACGGATTTACCACGGACTGAGAAATGTCCGTGGCAAATCCGTGACAGATTGTTACGAAATTGCCACGGATGTTTCTCAAGCAGGTACGATCCGTGGCAAATCCGTGATAGATTGTCACGAATTTGCCATGGACATTTCTCAAGCAGGTACATTTCGTGGCAAATCCGCGACAGATTGCCACGAAATTGCCACAAATGTTTCTCAAGCAGGTACCATCCATGACAAATCTGTGGCAATCTGCCACAGATTTACCACGGACATTTCTCAAGCAGGTACAGTCCGTGGCAAATCCATGAAAGATTGCCACGAAATTGCGATGGATGTTTCTCAAGCAGGTACCATCTGTGGCAAATTTGTGGCAGATTATCACCGATTTGCCACAAACGATACTCAAGTAAATCCCATTTGAGCATCACCATGTCATCGGCTTTCTTCTTCTTTTGCTTTCCTTTTGCCTAAAAATACAAAAGTAGACTAGGAAAAATTAAAGGAGAGATACCATATGTTCTTTGGGCTTCTCTGGAATGCCATTGATCTTTTCAAGCTATAAATAAGAGGGCCAATTTGCCTCAAAACCCTAATATATATAGCTAGAGCTAGTTCAGTGGTGCTTCAAGAACTTGAGGTTTTCTTCGATTGAGTGCCTTGAAATTTGAGTTATAATGGCTGTAGTGAGCTGCAAAAAACTTGGTTATACCAAGTTTTATGTTGTGGATGCTGTGTGTTCACCCACATTTGGAATGACCTATGAAGCAAGTGATGGAGATGACGACAACGATGACGATGATGACGCATCAAGCGTAGCGCCAGCGGCCTAATTGTTAGATATTCTAATGTTAATTCCAAGAAAGTATGGCTAATTAATATGTAGTAGTACTAGTTGAGAATAAACATCTCAATGTACTTCCAGGCATTACTTGTGAGTTTCATGGTCATAGAAAATTAGAAAGAGATTTATCTGCTGATGTTGCTCCAAGGGATTTGGGGAGAGTTAGTAGCTAGTTTATAGAATGGATGTATCAACTGATACTGCCTAAAAACTCTTGTTCCTATAAGTTTTAAGATACAGCAAATGTGTGTGTGTGTGTGTGTGTGTGTGTATATAGGACATATATTATTGTTAAATCTAGTGATTTTCCTGTGTTATCCTCTTAATCTCCTACCCCATTTATGTTCTTA
The DNA here is from genome assembly GCA_026120185.1 of Voacanga thouarsii. NCBI lineage: Eukaryota > Viridiplantae > Streptophyta > Magnoliopsida > Gentianales > Apocynaceae > Voacanga > Voacanga thouarsii. Next base: position 123,522 of record JANUWF010001911.1, on the reverse strand, counting down.
CTATATTTATATTCGGGAGTAGTGTTGTATAATCAGCCTTTTTTATGAATAAACATGGCCTCTATTAATTTGCTGCATTTCTTACTGCTGTGAACCAATTGACAAGAGAAGACTGAAGCCAAAAGGATGCTTCGATCAATTCTTGCAGAACTAAAGATAATAAGTATTCTAAGAATATATTATTGCCATAATTGAATTTCAGTGAGCAGCTACCAAGAACTCTTGGGAATGTTTGGGAAAAGGGCTAGCAAAACTAGTTTTAATTTTGAACTAGGGTTTATTTGAGAAATTATTCATTTAAGCTTTGGAAACAACTAAAGCTTTTATATGTTTCATTATATAACTATCGTCATACTAGGGTAGCAAATTTAACTTGGTTATATAGTTTGAAAAAATTTGCAATTCCTTTTATAATTTAAGTTACCTCCCATTGTTCCAAAACTGAAGGATATGGCAAGTTGTTTGTTAATGTCTTACTATTATTGCCACTATTTTTTTCCACATAAGATCAGCTTCTAACCTTTTGGTAATTTTGAGCTAAAACATTATGACATCAATCAGTACTAGTCTATCTTTAAGTCTTTGTGTTTTGTTCGTATGGTCATTATTCTGGCATCTGTTGGATAGCCACTGAGAAGTTTGAAGTTTGTGGCTTGCACAGCATTGTGTTGGTCATTTTTCATAGGATCTGCCTTTCTAGGGAAGAAAAAGTGGCATTTCTAAGTGTACTTATTTATTTTGCATGATAAACTGGCAGGCGTCATTGCCTAACCCCCACCTCTAAAGCTTCCCTTTTTTAGGAAAACAACAATTGCAATTGTTGAAATTAAAATGATATGCCTAGGGAACAAATAATATTGAGCATAAGAGATTCTTTTCCATGTACTTAATGTAAGAGATGGAACCCTAGTTTTCATTTCTTCATTCCCTTCAGACACTTGATCCTTTTGTTGGTTTTTGTAGAGATTGATTCAAAAACTTGTGACTTGCAGGAAATGAAATTTAACCTTTTTAAGGCTAATCTGATGCCTGTTGGAAGGGAAAATGGTGTTCTGTACGATCTAATTACTTTTCAAATATTGCTTTACCTGTTTTGCTTTAATTTTCATTCTCCATTAAGAAGCTTTCTTGTTAATCACAAGCTACTGATGAGTGTAGTTATAATAAAATATAACTTCTAATTTTATTTGTACAAAGGAACAAAAGAAATTTTGTTGTTACCATTAATATGTTTGGTTGGTATTTGGTCGCTGGGGACAAATTTCGAGCACACCAGCTTTTGAGGGGAGCGCTAAAGCTGTTGAATGGTGTTGGTTGTTTTCCCCTTCAGTCTTTTCCTAATATGCATTTTTCCCTCCCAAATTATCTAAACAAGAAGATGAAAGGGGTGCAAAGAAGAATATGAGAGGACCAATGAATCTGCCTGAAGATGTCATATTCCAAATTTTATCAAAGCTTCCTGCAAAGTCTCTTATCAGATTCAAATGTGTCTGCAAATCATGGTATGCCCTACTTTAGGATCATAATTTTATCTTAGCACACACTACCAACGTCACAAACACCTACAAAAGAAATGCTAATGATGCTCAATTACTCATTAGCTGTCGCGATAACTTGACAAATAAACGAGTTATTTCACTGTCTAGTGATTCTATGCTTGAAAGATTCATTAACCAAGAACCATCATTTAGTAATAGTTATGGCCAAATGAGACTTATAGGTCCTTGCAATGGCATTGTTTGCCTTTATGGTTATCCTAACAACATTGCTCTCTGTAACCCTACTATTACAGAATTCAAGAATCTACCTTCTTCACTAATACCACATCCTGGTGGTGCAAAGGTGAGAGGTGGAGATGTGGGACTAGGATATGACCCCAATACCGATGATTACAAGGTAATGCAGATACTGTTTTGCGTCTCTAGCCATCATCGGCTTTTGTATCAAGTTGAGATATACTCTCTAAGTAGAGATTCTTGGAGAAAATATGATGCAATTGTGCCAGCTAATGTCATGTATACTAATATTTAGAGCATGGTATACAAAAATAGGACGTTTTGCTGGTGGGCAAAAAATGATAGTATTGAGATGATACTTTCATTTGACATGGGACAAGAGATTTTCAAAGAGACACTATTGCCTTCTGGTATTGAATATTTTGGGGGAGAGAAAAGAACTACAAGGGCTATTATGCCATCGAATGAGCAAATTGCACTTGTTGTCTACCATGTCAAGGAAGTTGACAAAGTTTTTGACATATGGGTTATGAATGAATTAGGTCTTGGAGGAAAGGATTCTTGGACTAAACTATCAAGAATTGATCCTATTGTAGAAGTTGAGAGACCATTAGGGTTCTGGAAAAATGGTAAATTTATTTTAGAAGACCATTATAGAGAGTTGGTTTTGTATGATCCAACTAATAATCAAATTAAGAATCTTGGACTTTATGGGAAAAAGGACAAATACCCTCAAATTCATCAATCTTTAGCAATTTGTATCAAGATATAGACAAGAAAATTTTTTCATACCCAGTTCCCCCCTTCACCCCTAGAATGGAGCTCAATCGAGGGCATAATATCACTACAAAAAATATGCCAATTTGCAACGGACAAATCCATGGCAAATACGTGGCTAAACTGGAATCTGCCACGAATCTGCCACGGAAAAGGTCCGTGGCAAAAACTTTCGTGGCTAAGTATTTTTTTGCCAGGAAATATTTTCCGTGGCAATTTGCCATGAATTGTTCAAGTTGGTATCACATTTGAGAAGAAATATTGCGAGAGAATCGTGACAAATCCGTGGCAATCTGCTACTAATTTTCCAAGGACGATTCTCAAGCAGGTACTGTCCGTGGCAAATCCGTGACAATCTATCACGGATTTGCCATGAACCGTTTCTCAAGCAGGTACCATCCGTGGCAAATCCGTGGCAGATTGTTAAGGATTTGCCACATAAACAATATGGAATATAGGCGGTCCGTGGTAAATCCGTGGCAGATTGCTACGAAATTGCCACGGATGTTTCTCAAGCAGGTACGACCCGTGGCAAATCCATGACAGATTGCCACAGACATTTCTCAAGTAGGTACATTTCATGGCAAATTCGTGCCAGATTGCCATGAAATTGCCATGGATGTTTCTCAAGTAGGTACCATCCCTGACAAATCCGTGGCAATCTGCCACAGATTTGCCACGGATATTTCTCAAGCAGGACCAATTTGTGGCAAATCCGTGGCAGATTGCCATGAAATTGCCATGGATGTTTCTCAAGCAGGTACCATCCGTGGCAAATTTGTGGCAGATTGTCACCGATTTACCACGGACGATACTCTAGCAAATCCCATTTGTGGCAAATTCGTGGCAGATTGTCACGAATTTTAGTACTATCTTCCATGGCAAATCCGTGGCAATCTGCCACGGATTTGCCACGGAATCAAAATCTGTGACAGTCTAGAATTTCAGCTTCAAAACCTGTTACATTTCCCTATTCATAATTCCATAGCAACCAGTATGCCCAACACACATGCATAATCCCCGTTACATTCCATGCCTACAAAGTTTCGAGTCACATTCCCTAGACATATACACAACAAACAACCTATAACATTTATAATCCATTTTCCATACATACATATTCACTATACACAACCTATAACGTTCTTGAGTATCATACTCCCTGCACACATGTACAACACACCGCCTACAACGTCTCAAATTATATTCCCACCACATAACACACAACTGCAAAACACATCGAACACAATTATTTTAGCAAACTATAAAATTTTGTAATTTGTTTAGAGCCTAAATACACAAATAATCATACATCATCAAAATATTTTACACAAAGTATCCTACACACATGCATAATCCCCGTTACACTCCCTACCTACAAAGTTTCGAGTCACATTCCCTAAACATATACACAACAAACAACATATAACATTTATAATCCATTATCCATACATATATATTCACTATACACAACCTATAACACTTATAATCCATTATCCATATATACATATTCACTATACACAACCTACAATGTTCTTGAGTATCATACTCCCTACACACATGCACAACATATTGCCTACAACGTCACAAATCATATTCCCACCACACAATGCACAACTGCAAAACACATCCACCACAATTGTTTTAGCATATCATAAAATTTCGTAATTTGTTTAGAGCCTAAATACAGAAATAATCATATATCATCAAAATATCTAGCATAAAGTATCCTACACACATGCATAATTCCTGTTACACTCCCTACCTACAAAGTTTCGAGTCACATTCCCTAGACATATACACAACAAATAACCTAGAACATTTATAATCCATTATCCATAGATACATATTCACTATACACAACCTATAACATTTATAATCCATTATCCATGCATACATACATATTCACTATACACAACCTACAATGTTCTTGAGTATCATACTCCCTGCACACATGCACAACACACCACCTACAACGTCTCAAATCATATTCCCACCACACAATGCACAACTGCAAAACACATCCACCATAATTTTTTTTGCAAACCATAAAATTTCATAATTTGTTTAGAGCCTAAATACACAAATAATCATATGTCATCAAAATATCTAAAAATAGTAAATATAAATTCATAATAATACTAAATCCATAATCAAAGCAATGCAAACTTAACATCCACATGAAAATAATACCAATCTAACTATCATCCGCTGCTGAAGGGCTAGAGTTATCCTCGTCAGAATCATCAGAGTCAGAAGAGGGAATTGAGGGCACTTGTAATTTAATATGCTGCATCACCATGCGATTCATATCAATCTATGCAGACATTTTCTTATCCTTTTTCTCCAAAGTGCTCTTCATTTCTTTCTCTATCTCTTTGTCCTTCTTGTCCAACTGTTGCTGAAGTTGTTGTTGAAGTTGCTGTTGAAGCTGCTGCTGAAGGGTCTGTTCAAGCTCGCCACGAAGCTTCTCTATATCCACTGATGATCCCAAAGACGAGGCCCCAGACTGATGGTACTGAAGTCTGAAGTGTGAGGCCTCAGATCCCATGCCATAGACCCTTCCCTTTTTCAATCCACCTACAGCCGACAAAATCATAGCTTTCTCATCTGGCACGAAACTTGAAGTGGATGCTGAATTAGTAGACTCCATTTGAGTGTACTACGACTTCATCGTGTGTACAACTTCCTGAATAATTCGAAGGTGAAACTATAAACAAAAATTAAAGTGTTATGCAATTTCATAAAAATAAAATTAATATATAGCATTAATCTTGCGGGATTTCTCATCTACATATTCGTCCTTATTTGGCCCATCTTGAAATTGGTGTAATTTTTCAAACAATGCAAGATAATCAAAGTCATCCCCTTGCTTCGCACGCTGCAAGAAGTATTAAAGTGATAATTAAGTTCAGAATTTGATTCAACATGTACAAATTTAATAGCAATTATTAAAGTAAACATTTAACTATAGATCATATAAGAGAAAAGACCGCTCTTGACTCATGCTCCGTAAAGCTAATGGAACTTCTGGTGTGTTTAGTAGAACTAGCCCTTCTATTTTCTTTGGCCATATTTGATTTTTTTTTTGCCAGTCCTCGAACTTCCAATATCTGCACAATTGTTGATATATGTCCTTTGCCATCCAAGCAGGCCTCTTCTTGTGTACATTCCTGATCTTAGAAAGGGTATCAGTCAATCTTGCCCGACATCTTTCCTTCCACGCTGAACGTATCCGTGGCAAATGATCTAGGTGCCATGTCCAGTGTTTCTACAATAATGAACTGGTTAGTACATTATAAAAAGGACTACTCATTCTGAAATAAAGGTAGATAATAGGTATTTAGACTGATAGTAAAATATGAACATACAACAATAAAAAAGTAATAGACAAATACGTACAGCAAACTCCTTAAACCAAACATCCCTAACATTAGCAGGTACATCCCTGAATCGCGGCTAGCAATCCTTAAATCGCTTCTTTATTATTGTGGTGATAGTTTTTGCACACTCAGACTGACATGTGAATCTATAATAATTAGACAAATGTTAAAAACCATAGCATAATAGACTAGATTTGAATGGAAAACAATTGAGGGAAAAAGACCACAAAATGGGTCGAGCAACCTAGATAGCAACATAGAATATGATATTGAAGTAAAATATAAGAAAAACATTATGTGCTACTTACGTATCACCATAGGGCTCGATTGTGTTATTATCCACGTGTTGTGATGTAGCACTAGCTACTAAAGGGTGAACTGATGGACTGGGAGACTCAGCATCCTGCTGATGTTGTCCAGGATTAGTAAACTCAGTAGGTCGACATGAAGTAGATTGTACATCTCCAACCACAAGAAAACGAGAAGTCTCTAATGTATGTAAGGAAAACCCCAGCTGTTCACTAGCTCTATTGTTGCCCAGGGGTATCTGACTGGGAGTAGAAATGGATGTCGGCTGCTGAGTAGAAGAAGGCAACGCATCTGGATGACTAGAAGAAGGAGTGGCAACTGGAGTTCTAACTTCTGGGGCATGAGATGAAGGTTGCCCTACCTCTGGAGTAGATATAAATGAATCATAACTCGAACGCTTCTTTTTTCCTCCTTTAGCCATATCGGTCTATTTGTATAGAGTCATTGATCAAGTTAATTTTATAATAATAATAACAACAACAACAACAACAATAATAATAAGTCATATAACAATAATCATGTGTTTTCAATGCTTAATTAAAAATTATATCGTTTCTTTAAATTTTCTAATTTTAATACAAACGTTTATTTTTATACTAAAAAATAATACATCTTATTTTCAATTCCATTTCAAGAATGAGCGCATTAGAATTTAAATAAATCAGGATACTTACAAAATATTTCATCGTTGTTATTTAAAATGTATCGAACAAAAATTAATACAAACCAATATAATTAACAAATTAGAACCAAAAATGAAAAAAAATGCCGTGGCAAATCCATAACAATCTGCCACGGAATTGCCACAGATTAGTGGTAATTTTGTGATTCTGTGGCAAATTCGTGACAATTTGCCATGGATTTGCCATAGAACACAGAACAAAAATTTAGTCATTTCTTTTTATCACTACTTTGCGTAACATACTTTCTGGTGAGATCTCAATGATAATATAGTTCTTGAAAACAATTTTCAATAGCTTTTACAGTTGGAATAAAAATAAAATTATATCGTTTCTTTAATACTTATAATTTTAATATAAACGTATATTTCGATACTAACAAATAATACATCTTATTTTCAATTGTATTTCAAGAATGAACGCATTAGAAAATAAATAAATTAAGATACTTACAAAATATTTCATCGTTGTTATTTAAAATGTATCGAACAAAAATTAATAGAACCAACATAATTAATAAATTAGAACAAAAAAAAAAGAAAAATTACCGTGGCAATCTGCCACGGAAATTTTCACGGATTAGTGGCAATTTTGTGATTCCGTGGCAAATAGCGATGGATTCGCCACGGAACACACAACACAATAAAAATTTAGCCATTTCTTTTTATTACTACTTTGCGTAACATTCTTTTTTATGTACTCTCAATGATAATATAGTACTTCGAAACAATTTTCTATTGCTTTTGTAGTCAGAATAAAAATAAAATTATATCATTTCTTTAAAGTTTATAATTTTAATACAAATGTATATTTCGATACTAAACAATAATACATCTTATTTAAAATTCTTTTTCAAGAATGAACGCATTAGAAAATAAATAAATCAAGATACTTTCAAAATATTTTATCGTTGTTATTTAAAATGTATCGAACAAAAATTAATAGAACCAACATAATTAAGAAATTAGAACCAAAAAAAAAAAGAAAAATTGTCGTGTCAATCTGTCACGGAATTGCCACGGATTAGTGGCAATTTTGTGATTCCGTGGCAAATCTGTGGCAAATAGCGATGGATTTGCCACAGAACACACAACACAATAAAAATTTAGCCCTTTCTTTTTATCACTACTTTGCGTAACATTCTTTTTTGTGTACTCTCAATGATAATATAGTACTTCAAAACAATTTTCTATTGCTTTAGCAGTCGGAATAAAAACACAATTATATCGTTTCTTTGAAGTTTATACATCTTAAAAACAAACGTATATTTCGATATTCCATATTGTTTTCGTGGCAAATCCCTGACAATCTGTCACAGATTTGCCACGGACGGTACCTGCTTGAGAATCGTCCGTGGCAAATCCGTGCCACGGATTTGTCACGATTCTCTCGCAATATTTCTTCTCAAATGTGATACCAATTTGAAAAATTCATGGCAAATATTTTCCGTGGCAAAAAAATACTTAGTCACAAAGGTTTTTGCCACGGACCTTTTCCGTGGCAAATTCCAGTTTAGCCACGGATTTGTCCGTGGCAAATTGGCAGATTTTTTGTAGTGTAATCTTCATGCTAAACATATTATAATATTAGATCATTTGTAGCCATGAAAGGGACAAACAAATTATACTCGCCATTCATCAACTTATATGCGTATTATCAATGCAAAAGCTTGTTGTCTACTTGTACTTCAAAAAAGAGTTTTTCTTGATTTTTTGGGGAAAATAGGAAAAAAATTATAAGTATATTACAATTTTGTATAACTTATTCTAAAAAGACAGAACGGTGGACTTAAGTTTTAAACATGATTTTTATTTTCTTTTTAAGAATAAAGTTTATATATGATTTAGGCACATATTTTCCTTGTCAATCAAGTATTGGCATAAAAATAATGAGAGAGAGAGAGAGAGAGAGCGGGGGCGGGGGGGGGGGGGATATATAAGAATTATTCAAAATAAAAAATGCGGTATGAACAGAAGTCAGCATTTTCTTTTGTTCATTGTTTTCCTAGGTGAGCAACTAAAAGAAAAAAAAAAAGGAAAAAAACTATTAAACCGAAAACGTGAGACATTTTGCCCATGGTAGTACGTCATCTTTTGAAAACAAAAATAGGAATTTATATAATTTTAAGCACAAAAAATATGGTATATTTAGAAAAAAATATTTTTTAAATTTTTAAAATTATCTAGTAATTTTATTTAGAAGACAAAGAATTTGGAAAGAACATTGAGCTGACTGCACTTTCAGAATAAGCGATTATAAAAATCATAAAAAAATTTTAAAATTTTAAAATTTTCTTAGAAGAAAAGAAAGTTTCTGAAAATTTTGGATGATCTCCCGCCTTTCGATACGTCCTTAGTGTAAAGATAAAGCTCACACTCCATATCATAAGCGATTATATCACGTCACCTCAAGAGTCCATACTGAAATTTTGGTCATCCTTTGCCAAAGATTGAATATAGTAAACCATTTCATTCATGCCACCCATTATGAAATTAGTTCAGATTTTATCTTAGAATATAATAAAATGCGATTTATAATTTTACTCAATATGCTTCAGGCTTTGAAAATCACTTGGTTTAAAATTTAAACCGAAGATTTACCTATTATATATCCTATCCCTGACCAAAATTAATAAAATAAATTTTAAAAAATAATAGCGATAATGATCTCGCTATAATGACAAGGATGATCCCATGCAAAAGTTACTGTTATGCTGTGACCTGGGATTTCTTAAAAATCAGTAACAAAATTGAATAAGGAGATAAAGGATATCATGAATAGAGTTAGAATTATCACTGAAAGTTTTCATCATGGATGTTAATGTAACCTCAAATTTGATACATATAGAGGGGGGAAAAAATGAGCATGAAAATGACCATATACTACTTGCACATCTTAAGATAGCCATAGGGAAACGAGGGACATATTTTCCCAGCTAGGAGATAAAAAGGTTAATCTTGTTATGCCAAAAATCGTATTCTCAACCATTTTTCTTTTCCTGGATTCTGGACCATGATTGATTCTCAGAACCTTAGAAATATATTCCCAATCCTCGGAATTTTTTTGGGACAATTCTGCATAAAGATTAGGGAATGCCGCAAGTTTCTCTGTTCCAGAAGGAACCAAAAATTGTATGAAAGAATCTGTAAGTTGACAAGAAAGCAGTAATACCAATTGATCTAATACATTAGCTCCATTGGCAGACAAACAACACTAGCTTAGATCACCATGCGAAAATGAGAATGTAACGTGTTGAACTCAGACTTCTGGGCTGGAGTAGACATGCACTACAAGAAACTCAGCAAATTGCGACGGATTTTTGCAATGGATAAAATCGGTCGCAACTTTGCGACGGCTCACTGATGGGAAAAGGGCTGAGGAATCTTGTTGATTGGCCCTCGCAAATCCGTCGCTGATTAGTGACACAATAGCGACGGAAATTATTTGATGCAGATTTGCAACGGATGCAACGATACCGTCGCAAATCCCTAGCACAATTGCGAGGAATTTGCAACGGAATTTATTTTTTAGAAAAATAATTGAAGCAAAAAATAAAAAAGTACTTGCTCTAACTAATCCGTCGCAAAAGCTACTATGGATTTGCAACGGAATATTTTATAAAAAGATTTTAAAAGGAAAAGACCAATTACAAAAATATTCGCAGTGGAATTGCAACGGTCGCCATAGGCCATCGCAAATCCCTCTCAAAATTGAGAGGGATTTGCGACGGATTTTTGTTTTTGGAAAAAAATGAATTAAAAAAATAAAAAGTGTTACTCTAGCTAATCTGTCACAAATCTACTACGGATTTGTGACAGAAGATTTTATAAAAAAAAATTTGAAAAGGAAAATACCCAATTATGAAAATATTCGCAACGGAATTGCGACGGTTTGCATAGGCCGTCTCAAATCCCTCTCAAAATTGAGAGGGATTTGCAACGGATTTTTGTTTTTGGAAAAAAAATGAATTAAAAAAATTAAAATTGTTGCTCTAGCTAATTCGTCACAAATCTACTACGAATTTGCGAAGGAATATTTCACAAAAAAAAATCAAAAAAGAAAGTACTGATTAAGGAAAATAGGTGTGACGGTCTGCAAAATGCCATTGCAAATTCCTTGCAATATTGTGAGGGTTTTGCGACGGATTTATACCGGTCGTCGCAAATCCCTCTCAACTTTGAGAGGAATTTGCAATAGATTTTTTTTTTTGGAAAAAAATGAAGTAAAAAAATAAAAAAGTGTTCGCTCTAGCTAATCCATTGCAATTTCTACTACGGATTTGTGACGGAATATTTAATAGAAAATTTCGAAAAGGAAATTAATTAAGTGAAAAATATTTGCAGCGGATTTGTGATGGTCTCCCATAAGCCGTCGCAAATCCCTCTCAATTTGATGCTGGCCATCACAAATCCCTCTCAATTCTACAAGGGATTTGCGACGCATTGGTGTTTTAAAAAAAGTTCTTGCCTTTGCTAATCTGTCGCAAATCTACTACGTATTTGCAACGGCCTATTTCGTAAAAAAAAATGGAATTGAAAAATAGAAATAGTATGCAGCGGTTTTGCTACGGTTGTGCAAATGGCTATCGTAAATCCCTCTCAAAATTGCGAGGGATTTGCGACGGATTGGTGTTTTCTATAAAATGAAGTAAAAAAAAAAAATTATTGCTCTAAATAATTTCAGTCTAAATACATTTAAAGTTACTTATTTATAAGGCTTTTTTGTAAAATATTGTATACTTTATACACAATGAGTGTTCTTATCATTGAATATGTCCATGATTTTCTTACTAATATTGCTTATTATATAAAATATTCTTATATGTTCTTTATAGATAATTTTCTTAGTGTTAAAATATATATGGTTACTATGATAAGAATAGCTTCCGTGTTTTATAAGTTGAGTAATAAGGAGTTCCATTTTAATATTCTTTGAACACATGAAAAAAAAAAAAGAAATACAGAACTGTACTACAGTGAAAAACTGAACTAGAACGGAATATATATTGTAACACCCCACCTATTTGTATCTTGGGAATCAAAGTATGAGCACTTAATTAGATGCATAACACCCTTATTGAGACTATTCCTGTGACAGACTCATTTGTTTTTTTATTTTTTATGAGTATTATGGGTGCCGTGTAATAATGTAAATAATTTGTGCTTGTAAAGTGACGACTCACATTTATTTGTGAAAAATAATTTATTATATTAAATTAAATATTGTTATGAAGAAATATTACAACAATTATTTTAGTGAGGAAACGAATTAAGTTTTCTAAACCATATTTTGAATTATTTGAATTTATTATAAGGATTATGACGGTGCATATTCAATTTGGTGAATTATATATGTTCACTAAAGTGTACATATATATTCCAATTATGTGTGTAGTACATGGTTAATTAATAACTTAAAATATTATTTGCAAAAAAAATATATATATAGTTGTTATTATTGTTATTATTGGAGAAAATAATTCTCATAATTTTCCTTAATATATATATTTTTTGAATAATTTTAAATTTTAACTATTTTGAGAGCTTTGGTCATTTTGACCCATTATTTGAACTGAAAAAAAAAAAAAAAATACAGAATCCTTTCAAACCACCGGAGTTGACTCTCGCATCCATTTTAGTGTAGAAGTCATTTTTTGTTCTCTTGTTTGCTCCCTCGCAGCCGACAGCTGGAGACTTCATCTTCCTCCCGTCGATTGCACCAGATTTCTAGCAGTAGCCATTTCTTCCAGATTTCACATCTCCTCAGTTCAAGCTTTCCCACTTGAAGCTCATAACATCCTCTTCGTTCCCCTACCTTCAAGCTCTTCACAACCGGCTGCGTTCTCTCAACCTTCACGCACGAGTTTCAGCTCAAACTCACCAAGAGCTGAAATATGTGCTTGTTCTTGAAGCGTCTTCAAAGGGTTGTTTGGAGGTTTCAAATGGTAACATAAAGAAATCATCTTTTCATCCATTTTTCATTAATTAAGAAAAATTAGGGATTTCTGGACTGAATATAATTTTATTCCCCTCAAGAAGTAGTTGTCTTTGTTAAATTATTTATTCATTTATTCCCCTCAAGAAGCATTTTTTGTGAGGGAACTTTTTTTTCTTTTGCCATGGACAACTTATTTTCATATTGTTTCCGTGGCAAATTGCTACGGATTTGCCACGGTTCCCTCACAATATTTCTTGTTCAAGGTGCTACAAATTTGAAAAATCTATGGCAAATCCGTGACAATTTGCCATGGAAAAAAAAGTTCCCCCGAAAAAATGCTTAGTGACAAAGGTATTTTCCATGGACCAATTTCGTCGCAGATCCGTGGAAAATTAGCAGATTTCTTGTAATGTTTACAATCTTCTGTCTCAAACATATCAGAATTAGATGTACAAAGAAGGATAGAGAATGAGTTCACTGGATGGTTTACAGGTTATGTATGCTCCTCAAAATCAGTTAAAATTTTGTACAAGTTAACAGATGTTGTTAGTTAATGTATGTCCACCTAAACATTTCATATGCTTTATAGGTGAATGATCCACAAAACCATGTGTTAAATATATGTTTGAAGAATCTTGCTTGGGGACCTTCGAGAAAAGTGAAAACATATATTGGGTACATTATTAATGGCTATAGATTTCACACCCACGAACACGCCGAAGGAAAAAAAACAGTGAATTTTGGAGTTTGTGTTAAGGGGGTGAAAAGGACTCATTAGAGAATGATTATTATGGGGTCCTTAAAGAGATTGTTGAAGTTGAGTTTCCTAGTAATCCATCACAGAAAGTTGTGCTTTTTAAATGTGATTGGTTTGATCAAACACCAAATCGTGGTGTGAGAATACATAAGGAGTATAAGATTGTTGATATTAATTGAAAGAGGAGCTATCCAAAATATGATCCATTTGTGTTAGCTCAACAGGCATCTTAGGTGTACTATGCCTCATATCCAGGATGCAAATGACCAAGATCCGATTGGTTAGCTATGTGTAAAGTAAAAGCTCGGCATGTGATTGATGCACATGTGATTGATAGAGCTTACCAAGAAGAGGTAGATATTCATAATGCAATGAGCATTTCCTTAGTTGTTGATCTTGGTCCCCTAGCTCATGAATCGGGCACAAGTGATTTGTTGGATGTCCAAGAAGAAGGATTACTTACGGATAAAAATGAACTCGAAGATAAAGATAAAGATGAAGGTAACTGGAATATGGATAGCATGACAGAGATGGAAGAAGAAGAATATATATCAGAGGATGACTCGAGTGAATAAAGTACATTTATTATATGTTCGTGATGTAAAGTTTAAATCACTTATGATGGTTGCTTATATTGTTGATCAATAATCTATGTTAAAGTTTCATATTTTACTAATTATTGGATGATCATTTATTATTCTATTTTTTGTCCCTTTTTTTTTCATACAGTTAAGTATGAGTTACAGGTATGCTTTTTTTTTTTTTTTTAAATACAATTAAGTATGAGATAATGCTAACTATTTTCTTTTCCATAGGTGTTCTTTGCCTTTCCATAGGTTTGCTTTTTTTTTTTTAAATACCATTAAGTGTTAGTCAATGCTAACTATTTTCTTTCCTGCCGGTGTTCTTTTCTTTTCCAAAGGTATATTTTTTTGTCTAATGTATGAACTGGATCACCGTGAGTGATGGGTGATCCACTCCCCATGAGTGATGGGTAATCATTCCCCGTGAGTGATGGGTGATCACTCCTCTTGGGTAATGGGTAATTACCCTTAAGTTAATTTTTGTTGTTGACATTGACTTTTTATTATAGATGTCTTCTTTTTTAGGAAAGAACACATGTATAAAACCTGTATAAAAGAACACACTTTCCATTAACTACATTAATTTTTGTTGTTGTTATTAGCATATAAATGGTTGTGTTTGGTCACATGCATAACCAGCTCCAATTTGGAAACGAGCTTCGAAAAATGGTTGTGGTTGGGGATGATGGCATTGTGTATTTGAATGGGGCCGTATGTGAAGAAAATCTTGTTTTTTCCATTACAAGTTTCTGTTGTCTTGAAAATTTGGTTGGGGTTGATGGCATTGTGTATTTGGTGATGGCATTTTCCATTACAAGTTTCTGTTGTATTGAAAATCTTGTTCAGGTTATAAAGCAATTAGGACGTACTTTGGACTTCTGTATATCCAACTACTCTTGCAGTTTCCTAAGCTCAACTTCGTGCTCACACCTTAAAGCTTTTAACTGATCTTCGTGTTCAGTCTACAGTAACATTGTTTTCTGCCAAAATTCATGCATTTCAACAACAAACTCAGTGCAAATCATCAATAATAGTTTGGTCAACAAATGTTAAAAAATACACGTATCTCTCTCAAATCCTTTTCAGCTTCAAGTTGAGCATGCTTTAGTTCTTCAGCGTGTTTAGATATAATGTTCAATTCCTTTTTGTCATGCTCCTGTTGAATGGGCTAATCCACAAAGTACGAAATGTTAATATGGTTTCGTCATCTTCACCCTCTTATTCCTCTAAATAATAGCAGGAATGATGTAAAGAAAATAAAATCCCCAACTCCAGGATCAGTTACTATTTTTTAAGACAAATATATGTGACTAGAAAGAAGGAATCTTGAAATAAACAGAATATGATCCTTCTTTAACATACCAAAGCGGCATGTCCCTCCTGTACCTGCAACAAGTACTGTCTAAATTCTTCTTCGGATTCTTCAAGTTTTTGCTCACACTTTATTTCCATTTCTCCAATAACCTTATTAGTCTAAAGTCGAAAAATATTAGAAACTTATGTGCAAGAATGAAGCCATTTTGAAAGAAAACAAAAATAGCAAACCTTTTCTTTCTCAAGATGAATGTTTTCCAGCTTCTCCAACTCATACTTCCTCCGAATATCATTGATGGCCTGAAAAATCCTCCCATAGTCAACTGAAGAAAATTAAATAATCCAGACAAAGAGAAAGAAACTCTAAAATAATTTCAAAGGAAATAGGTAGTGAGGAACTAGACCTGATCATTTTTCTGAGATATTTCCTTCAAATGCCTTGACAATTCTTGTTGTTTACTTTCTAACATCTGATCATATTACTTCTTGGCCTGAGTAAGTTTAGCTCCATCATCAGTTAGTGATGCCTGAATCTAGAATGAAAAATCAAACAGTTATGAAAAGGCATTCAAGGGAAGAAAATATACGAAAGAAAAATCAAATATCTAACTGAAAACCTGTGCTTTCTATTCCTCCATTATCTTTCTCGGTCATTAAGCTCCATAACAAGCTGGCTATTCTCCTCCAATGTATCAGTAAGCTGACTAAATTTTTTATTTTTTTTTATGCAAATGTAAATGGTATAATATTAATGAATAAGAGTTTACATGAAATACTAGTTTGCAGTCAGGGAGACTACAACCTCGAGGATCTCAGTACATGTCTCAAAACTAGTCTTAACATGAGGGTACAAAGCAAAAATTACAGTGTACACATGTGTTTTATTCTTCTTCACTATAGCTTCTAGTTGCCAGACTACACCCTCAAAAATGGCCTTGTTTCGGGTAGTCCAAATGAAATAAAAAGTGGCCGACAAAGCAGTAGACTTGGCCTTAGAAACCCATGAGGTACCCCTGTTGCCATACTTATACCACCTAAGACAAGCCATTGCTGAATTCAAAGACCGTGGAAGTCCTAACCAAGTTTTCACTTCTGTCCAGATAATAGTAGAGACCGCGCATTTGAAAAACAAATGATTCATCGTTTCAGGCTGAGACTTACATAAAGGGCATGTCAAGTCATCAAGTCTGAACACAAGTGCATCTTTTGTCTTAAGCTTGCCCTTCGCACATAACCAAAGAATGAATGAGTGTTTGGGCATTAAACCCTGCTACCATATAGTGTTGGCCCATTACACAGATTGTGAAGAAGATCTAATATAGTCATAAGCAAGAGAGGTGAAAGAAGTAGTACAATTACCCCATGATTGAAGAAGACCAGCAGCACAGTGAGAGTCACCTTCACGCTCTACGAACATGTCTCTTATTGTCAGCAATTTCCTAAACAAAGGGGAATGTTCCTTATGAGCTTCAATTTCCCAAATGGAGCCGCCTTTCAAGTAGTAGTGGTTCACCCATTTGACCTACAAAGATTGCTTCTTAGCGTGTACGTCCCAAATGATTGTAGATAGAAGAGCTCCATTCCAAATTTTTAAGTTCCTCAAACCAAAGCCACCGTCAGTCTTGGGGAGGCAAACATTGTTCCAAGCAACCGGATGGTAATTTGAGTTCCACAGGAAGTCCCGAGCCATCCTTTCTAACTGAGAGATAACAGCAGAAGAAGTAGGAAGAACTAACAACCAAAAACATTCGGCCCCATGGAGCACAGATTGAATCAACTGCAGATGCCCAACAAAAGAGAGAGAATGAGCAGATCATCTCCTAATATAAGAACCAATACGATCAAGCAATGGTTTGAAGAGAGTTAGTCTAATTTTACTATTCATGATTGGTAGTCCAAGGTAGCGAAATGGAATTTCTCCAATAGGTATACCCATATCTGCCATAATAGCTTCTTGATTATCCGTAGCCATCCCTGCAAGATAAATACAGGATTTATCCTTATTGATTTCAAGACCTGAGCATCTTTTAAATTCTTCTAAGCAATCAAGGAGGATACGGATAGAACGACAGTCTCCCCTAGCAAATAACATAAGGTCATCTGCAAAGGCAAGATGGGTAACCCTTAAGTCCTTACAGTTAGGATGGTACTTGAATGATGTCCCAAGTGTATGCACTTTGACCACCCTAGAGAAATATTCTAAACAGATAACAAACAACAGTGGAGAGAGAGGATCACCTTGCCGTAGACCCTTCGCACCAGTAAAGTAGCCATGCACATTTCCATTGATAGCAACAGAGAATGAGGTAGTGGTCACACACTGCTTAATCCATATCACGAATAGATGAGGGAAACCAAGCTCAGTAAGTAAGTCCAATAAGAAATCCCAGCTGACAGAGTCATAGGCTTTCCTAAGGTCCACTTTCAATGTACATCTTGGAGAAACTCTTTTACGACTATACATTCGCAGCAGTTCTTGGACTAGTAAGATATTATCAGTCATGAGTCTGTCATGAATGAAAGCGGATTGTGCTGCATCCACCAGATGAGGGACCACCAATTTGAGTCTATCAACCAGTATTTTGGATATGATCTTATAAACTACATTACAGCAGGAAATAGGTCGATAGTCACCCACCCTATCAGCGTGATCATTCTTCGGCACCAGGGTAATGATAGAGTGATTAATCTGTTTAAGAATTTTTCCCGAACTGAAGAATTCCATAACTACATCACACAGACTCTGCCCAACTGTACTCCATGCTTTCTTAAAAAATAATGCCGAGTAACCATCCGGTCCCGGTGCTTTGGAATCCCTAATGTCCCACAGAGCCAATCGGTATCCTGGGTAGTCACATCCCTAATCAAGTCCACCATCATATCATGTGGCACAAGGGGACCAGCCCTGACAAAGTCCACATTGATGCTCCTACAATCACCCTTAGACCCAAGTAGCTTCTGGTAGTAGTTAACAAATTCATTTGCAAGAGCCATTGGACTATTGGTCCGTGTACCATCCTCCAAAGTGATAGAAGCGATAAAGTTTCGCTTTTTATTACGTTTGACAATGTTGTAGAAGTAGCGGGTATTCTTGTCAGAGAGAGCTACATACCTTCCTTTAGCAAGTTGTTGGTAGAACTTCATTTCTGCCTCCGCCAAGCGCCAGGCGGATCTTTTGCAATCCTTGAATTGTGCAATAAGGGTTTGATCTACCGAGTTGCCAAGTAATAGCTGTTGAGCATTAAGAACTGCCTGATTAGCCTTTTCCACCCGTTTGGAAAGGTGAGAGAATTCCTGTTTGTTTAGCTTCCACAGGTATCCCTTAAGCATCTTTAACCATCTACAAAGAGTGAACTGTTGGAAACCCAAGAGCTCCTGATCCCAAACCTCTTGAACAATATTATAGAAGAAATCATGTTCAGCCCAAATATTAAGGAACCTAAATGGACGCGCAAGTCTCTCAATGTTTTCTACCACTAACCAAATAGCAGGACTATGATCAGACAGGTACCCAATAGGGAGAAACTCAACGGAAGCATGTGTAGGGCATTGAAACCATGCATCATTGCCCATAACCCTATCAAGTTTGGACCACACTCTACAATTTGTCCATGTATACCTTGATCCGACATAAGGTAGGTCCTCCAGCCCAATGTCCGCACATAGGGAAACAAAGTCCCTAATCTCATAAGAGGATGGCACAGAGCCTCCTAGTTTGTCCTCAATATGTAAATAGGTATTGAAGTCGCCCATTAGAATCCACGAACCCGAGATTGATGAAGATAAGGACAGAATATCCTCCCATAAAACTCTTCTAGACGAAACTGAATTGGAAGCATAGATAAAGGAGAAAGAATAGGTAGCGTGTGAGATCTTACATCTGATACTCACAGTGATCGCTTGAGACGTGCAGTGAAGTAAAGAAACATCCACTCTAGCATCACTCCATAGGATAACCACTCTGCCTCCATCTGATTCATTCAAGTTATGAAAGGCCGACCAATTAGAGAAATTTCGTTGTAGAATGTTATCCACCCCATCAGCATTCAACTTTGTTTCCAACAATCTAATAACGTCAACATGATGAGTCAAAATAAAATTCCAAACCCCACGTTTCTTGAGGGTTATGTTAAACCCTCGAATATTCCAGCACGCTACTCTCATTGTGGACTAACTAGTGCCCCTTGGGCACTAATCAAGTCAACACTCTGCTCGAGTATATTTTTTCCATACAGAAGAGATAAATTTTGTTGCCTGAGTAGTCACTTTACCAGTATTCCCCATGGTCACTGGAACCTCCTCATCACAACCTCCTAAACAGGAAGGGGAGCATGATTGTGTAAGTCCAGCTTTAGTATTCAATTTTTTCTGCCCATGTAGCTGTCCCCTGCGCCTAACCCTTGATCAGCCTCTAGTGTGAGTAAGTTAGTTGCTAGGTCCATTAGATGAGGAAGGAACGTCAACTGTAGGATTTCCACTATGATCTTGGATGTCATTTGTATGCTCACTACTTAACATATTTTGGTCCAAATTAAGAACCAGCTGTTTCCCCTTGTTTTTGCTTACAACACCAATCTCATCAGTCCGAGCCTGGGATGATGATCTCATATTTTTATTCTGTCTAACTGGGGCTGACATTGGCCTAGTGGGAGACCTTGTACTACCCTTTCCCCCCTTTTTGTTCCCTTCATTTCTGTTAGTTCCCTGCTGCTCCTTTCTTTTCATGTTTCCCCCCATACATGCCTTAGTAGCATGGCCAAATTTGCAGCAGCATGAACAATACAAAGGCTCAAACTCAAATTTCACAGCCTGATTTTTTATCTTACCTGAAGGCATTCTGATTGGTACCATCTTAACCAGAGGCTTGGCCACATCGACTTCAACAAGGACTCTAGCATAGGATAGGTAGTCAAAAGTTGTAGTAAGCATATCCGTCATGATCGGTATACCCACCGCCAATGCAATTTTGCTTAAGGCAGTCATGTTCTAGCAACCGAGAGGTAAGGCAGGAAAAGTGATCTAGATAGGCATGATGCTCACCTCCACAAGAGAAAAATCAAAGTCATAGGGCATTATTTTAAGCATCAAAGATCGCCCAAATATAGCATAAGCCCTCCCCCCCCCTCTCCGGAGGACCTGCTGTCTATCATCATCAGTTTGGAAACAGAATATATGCCATCCAGAAGCATGGGAAGGCACTTTAGATTGAAGTCCCCATTGTTTTGTGAGGTCCATTATGGCTTTCATTCCTAGGAATCTACCAGCAAACATCCTCACAAGACAGAAACCAAGCTTACCTGTAGCTTCCACGAAGTCTGTTTCTTCCAAATCAATGACATTACCCGAGCAAGGAATATGCTTGAGACGCATTCCATTCTGTTGTTCTAGATTTCCCCTCACAATATTTGCCTAAGTACGAGGGGGTTGAGTGGTCTGCAATGATATGGTGGGTGGCAGGTGTTTGTTACCCACTAAGGGGACGTTAGGAGCATATGGTATTTCTGGGGCGATATAAGAATGTGTCCCCACTAGGGGGGGATCCGGACCAGCTTGATCGGGAGGTTGAGGAGCAATTTGAAGGTCTATGGATATGGATTGAATAGCTGGCTGAGGAGAAAGAGGGGTTGGGGTGTTATCGGCAGGCTTATCCATGCACATACCAGGGGAGGCATCAATGGAATTTGCAGCAGAAGTTGTCCCCTCAAGAATACCTAACTTCCTACTTCTGGTCTGGACCATGTGGTCTAGCCCTTAGCACGATAAAGGACCAGATAGAGCCAAAAAGGTTGGTGAAACAAAGCTGATTCCAATAAAATAGAATAATACTTCCCCGGGTTAGGTAATACAGCACACTGACATACATAGCAATGAGGGCGGGCAGAAGACTAATTGGTCTGAAGAGAGGCGGGTTAGGTAGCTTCGAAACTTGGTAGGAACCTGATGGGGGGAATCACCGCAGAAAACCAGAAAATAGGTTGACAAACAGGTTTAAGTTGTGTGAAGACGGTATATGCCGATCAAAAGCTGATATAAGGAAGAATTTTAGGAGCATGAAGACCAATCTAGACTGGTGACAAAGGATTAACCGAGACTGGAAGAAAGAGCACCCCAACACTCTATACACAGACGTCACTTAGCAAGAAGATGAAGAACGAGAAGACATAACAATTGGGGGATGAAATCAACGAATTAACCAGCTCAACAAACAGATAAACTAGGCGGATAATAATGAGAACAGACAGAAGTCGCCCCAATAACAATGACAAACACATAAACAGAAAGAAACTAACCATTATGGAATCCATTTACATACTTAACTACTTAAATATAGGCCATGGATACCAGGGAAGAGAGGAGAACTCACAACAGTTGAGAGCTTCTCTCTCTACACTTCTCTCTAAGTCTAGAAATTCCCACTAGTTTCAGCTTTTCTGACTAAATTATTTCTCCAATAAATCTACATGTTCCTCGTGCTTCTCAATCTCTTTCTTTACAGCAGTTTACATGTTGTTGACATGCCAATGGTTATGTCAATGGTTTTGTGTTCTTTTTTTGGCCAAGTTGTACAAATGGGCAAGTTTCTACATATTCCAATTTTTATAAGCTGGTTAATTTTTTGTAACAGAAAATGTGTTCTTTTATACAGGTTTTGTTGTACATGTTTTGTGTGTTTAATGTGTTGATGATACTTGAAATATGTTTAAATGTGGCATTAATGCTTGGAAAATGACCATTTTATAGGAGAGTCTCTGTCAAATTTTTTTATAAATTTGAATTAATAACTTGTTCTTCATATATATGATATAAATATATATATATATATATATTATATGTTTTTGAAATTTAAATATTTTTATTTCAAAATTACGATGTTTGGCCATGGACAGTCTTCTACAGGTGGTGGAACGGACCAACATACTCCTCCTTGTGATACCTCATCACTGTCACACGCACCACACCTCTCTGTACCACAAATGATTTCTGGTTCACCTTCACAATCGAGAGGTGCTTCTCCAGCAGAAGCTCCTACTTCTGCATCACACCATATAGGATCACAGGCCACAGACCCCCGACCTGTGATTATTCCTCGAGGAGATGGGTGAGTAATTTATAATTATTAATTAATCTCCAATTTAGTATATCTTCTTTAATAATAATATTACTTTCCTTTCCAGTTATATAAAATAGGTTTGCTTGTTCAGATAAATGTGTGTGAGAGATTCAAGGCATATTCAAGAGACTATTCAATAGTTCATACCCTACATACTCACATGTCTCGATACACATTCAGGACATATGATTCGACGAGTGGGGAGTATGTTTCTTTTACTTTCTTACAAATTTAATCTCATGTATATGTTATTGAAACTTATATGCTCAGATATCATTTGTTGTATTTGCAAACAAATTTACTTTAAACTATTAATTTAAACTTTAACGGTGATGGTTTACTATATTTGCAAAGTTATTCATTGGGCTCTTAAACATGGTCCCCAGATATGGAGAACTTGGGAAAAGAAATGTGCAAGAAGGTTTTCCGATACTTTGTCGAGGACCCGAAAGTTCATACTGGCTAATTCGTGTCCAACTTGGATTGATCCAACTAATTGGTCGGAGATGAAAAAACATTGGTTAGACCCTAAGTATCGACGAATCGTGCAGTCTGCAAAGGAAAACCGGTCTCGTTGCGGTGTCACTCACACAGGAGGTTCAATCTCTTTCATTGAGCACGAGGAACGCATGGTAAATTCAATTTTATTAACTTTTATATAATTCATAATTGTTTCAATCTTTTTTATCGTATTCAAAATAATATTCTTTTCTATTAATTTAACTACAGAAGAGACGTGAATAGGACACTTTTAGCTATTTGGACATGTTCAAAAAACTACATATGTTCCAGACCGGGGTAATACAGGGTCAGTTTGTGGGCGAGCGTCCACAGAAGATATTGGTAAAAATAATTTATTCTTACATTACATATTGTTATTCTTTTTTTAATTTTTATAAACTCACATTATTTCGGGAGGAGACAAATTTCATCAAGGAGCGCTACTCTCAAATGGAGTCTAGTAGGTCCGTCGACTCCGTTGCTATGCCAAATGACAAGGCCATTATCGTTGAGGCAGTTGGCAGATTCAACAAAGGTCGTGTCTATAGATTGGGATCAGAGGCTACTCGAATTATGGAGTAGATGCATCAGTCTCATCTATTAGGGTCATCTTCATCCACTCCTATTGATGTTGACTAGATAGTTGAGACTAGGGTTCAGCAGAGGATTCAAGAGGTTGAGGATCGATAGAGGCATCGAGACAGGAGTCATGAAGATAAGTACAAGCATCGTGAGGAGAGGATTAAGAAGAATTTTGAACATAAAGTTACGGGAATCATTTCTTAGATGTCAATTATGTCCGAGAAGATGGGGTTGCTATGCCACAATTATCTTCAGTGTTTGAGGACGGGGACGAGGACGATGATGATTTATTTATTTCCCCACCTGATCATCACCCCGGTCCTAGTACCGGGTTTGATGGTCCTCCCGCTACTCTTTCAGCTAGTGCTGCTAATCCTTTAGCTACATGATTGTATTCTTTACATTATTTATCTATTTTGATACTTATGTATATACACATGTTTGGATTATTGTGATTTTACTTTATGATTTGGCATGTTGTAAATTATTATTGGTTTCAAAATTTTATTTGCTTTCTTAGATTTCTTTCACGTTAAACAACATTACAGATTTGATATTTAAGAGAAAAAATGCTTAAAAGTTTGTCACAGGTTTTTAAAATTTATTTATTTAAAAATAATTCTGATGCAAATTCGGTCTCAACTTGTAGCGAATTTGCGACGGATTTTATTTTAATTTTTTTATTTGTAATTATTCCGTCGCAAATCCGTAGCAATCTACTGCGGATTTGCGACGGACTTCTTTTCATTTTATTTTATCCGTTGCAAATCTGTAGTGATTTGCTACAGATTTGCGATGGCATTCTCCACATTTTATTTTAATTTCTAAATATTTCATCGCAAATCCCTCTTAAGTTGCAAAGGATTTGTAACGGATATTTTAATCGTTTATTTTTTTTTATGCAAATGTAAATAGTATAATATTAATCAATAAGAATATTCATGGATGACAAGTTTACAGTAGAGTAGACTACAAACTAGATGTTCTCATTACATGCTTCAAAAGTTGTCTTAACAGTAGGGTACAATGCAAAAATTACAGTGTACACATGTGTTTTAATCTTCTTCACAATATCCCCCGGATGGCAGGCTACACCCTCAAAAATTGCCATGTTACGGGCAATCCAGATGTAGTAAAATGTGCCCGCTAGAGCAGTAGACTGGGCCTTAGAAAACCAAGAGGTACCCCAGTTGCCAAGCTTATACCACTAGAGACAAGCTTTTGCAGAATTCAAAAAATGTGGGAGACCTAACCAAATTTTCACATCTGTCCAAATGGTAGCGGAAACCAAGCATTTGAAGAATAAATGATTCATCATTTTTGGTTGAGACTTACACAAAGGACATGTTAAGTCATCAAGTCTGAATGCAAGAGCATTTTTGGTCTTAAGCCTACCCTTTGCACATAACTAAAGAATGAACGAGTGTTTGGGCGTTAAACTCTGCTTCCATATAGTATTGGCCCAATAGCAGAGTGCGGAGAGGATCTCAGATAGTCATAAGCAAGAGAAGTGGAAGAAGTATTACAGTTGGCCGAAGAATGGATTAGACCAGCTGCGTAGTGAGACTGACCTTCCCGTTCAATAATTATGTCTCTTATTGCTAGCAATTTACGAAACAAGGGAGAATGTTCCTTATGATCCTGAATTTCCCAAATAAAGCCACCTTTCAGATAGTAGTGGTCCACCCATTTGACCCACAAAGTTTGTTTCTCCGCCTTTATGTCCCAAATGATTCTAGACATAAGAGCACCATTCCAAATTTTTAAGTTCCTCAACCCAAGACCACCCTTAGACTTTGGAAGGCAGACATTATTCCAGGCAACCGGGTGGTTATTAGAGTCCCATAGGAAGTCACGAGCCATCCTTTCCAGCTGACAGATAGCAGCAGATGGAGTAGGAAGAATTGACAACCAAAAACATTCGACCCCTTGGAGCACAGAATGAATCAACTATAGACGCCCAGCATAGGATAGTGAGCGAGCAGACCATCTCCCAATGAAAGATCCAATACGATCAAGCAATGGTTTAAAGAAAGTAAGTCTAATTCTACCATTCATGATTGGTAGGCCAAGGTAGCGAAATGGAAGCTCCCCAATAGGAATGCCAATATCAGCCAAAATTGTTTCTTGATTATTCGGATCAATCCCCGCAAGATACATACTGGATTTATCTTTATTGATTTCAGGACCTGAACAACTCTTGAATTCTTCTAGGCAGTCAAGGAGAATGCGGATAGAAGAACAGTCACCCCTAGCAAACATCATGAGGTCATCATCAAAGGCAAGGTGGGTAACCCTTAAGTCCTTACACTTGGGGTGGTACAAGAACGATGTCCCAAGTGTATGAACTTTAACAACTCTTGAGAAATATTCTAAACATATGACAAACAACAGTGGAGAGAGAGGGTCTCCTTGCCGCAGGCCCTTAGCTCCAGTAAAATAACCATGCACATTTCCATTGATAGCAATAGAGAATGAGGTAGTGGTCACATATTGCTTAATCCAATTCACAAAAATACGGGGGAATCCAAGCTCAGTAAGTAAGTCTAATAAGAAATCCTAGCTGACAGAGTTATAGGCTTTCCTGAGGTCCACCTTCAATGTACATTGCGGAGAAACTCTTTTGCGGATATACATGCGCATTAGTTCCTGAACTAGTAAGATATTATCAGTCATGAGCCTGTCGTGGATGAATGCAGATTGTGCCCTGTCCACCAGATAGGGGACCACCAATTTAAGTCTTTCTGACAGAATTTTAGAGATGATCTTATAGACCAAATTACAGCAAGAAATTGGTCGATAGTCACCCACCCTATCAGCATGAGCATTCTTCGGCACCAAGGTAATAATAGAGTGATTAATCTGTTTAAGAATTTTCTTAGAACTAAAGAATTCCATAACTGCATCCCACAGACTCGGCCCAATCGTACTCCAAGCCTTCTTGAAAAATAATGCCGAGTAACCATCAAGCCCAGGAGCTTTGGAATCCCCAATATTCCATAGGGCAACTCTAATATCCTGGGTAGTTACATCCCTAACCAAATCCACCATCAAATCATGAGGCAATAAGGAACCAGCCCTGACAAAGTCCACATTGATTCCCCTACATTCAACCCTAGTCCCCAGAAGCTTCTTGTAATATTTCACAAATTCGTCGGCTAGAGCCATTGGGGTATTGGTCAAGCTACCATCCTCTATAGTGATGGGAAATGCAGCATGGTTTCAATGCCTTACATGGGCTTCCGTTGAGTTTTTCCCTATTGGGAGCATATCTGATCACAGCCCTGTTATTTGGTCTGTGGTGGACAACAATGTAAGTTACGTACGTCCATTCAGGTTCCTAAATATTTAGGCTGAACATGATTTGTTCCATAATATTGTTCAAGAGGTTTGGGATCAGGAATTCTTTGGGTACCACCAGTTCACCTTTTGTCGTCGACTGAAGATGCTTAAGGGTTACTTGCGGAAACTAAACAAACAGGAATTCTCTCACACCTCTAAACGGGTCGAACAGGTAAACCAAGCTCTACTAAATGCACAACAGATACTACTTGGAAACCCAGCTGATCAAGTTCTGATTGCACAATTCAAGGATTGCAAAAGGTCAGCTTGGCGGTTGGCGGAGGCAGAAATGAAGTTCTACCAGCAACTTGCTAAAGGAAGGTATGTAGCTCTCTCTGACAAGAATACTCGTTAATCGTTTATTTTAATCTATAGTTACGCTACCGCAAATCCGTAGCAATTTGTTGTGGATTTGCAACGGAAATTTTTTCTATTTATCCATCACAAATCCGTAGTGCTTTGCTACAGATTTGCGACAACGTTCTCCTCATTTTATTTAATTTCTAAATATTTCGTCGCAAATCCCTTTCAAGTTGCAACGAATTTGCGACTGATTTTTTTCCTGTTTATTTTAATATGTAATTATTCCGCCGCAAATCTGTAGCAATCTGCTGCGGATTTGCGATGGATTTTTTTCCATTTTATTTTATCTGTAAAAATATTCCGTTGCAAATCCGTCGCAACTTGATATGGATTTGTGATGGATTTTTTTCACATTTTATTTTATTTTCTAATTATTCCGTCGCAAATCCCTCTTAAGTTGATACGGAGTTGCGACGTTAAGTAAAACCTACCCGTCGCAATTCCGTAGCAAAATGTTGCTTATATTAATTTGGTTGACCAGTGATTTAGCCGTCACAAATGTGTCGTTATTTGCGACGGATTTAGTCTCCCATCGCTGTTTGCGACGGTCGTTTTCGTTGCAAATCCGTCGCAACTCTTAATTTGCGACGAAGTTTTGACGGATTTGGCTGTCGCAAATCAAGATTTTTTTTTTTTTTTTTTTTTGTAGTGATGTTTTTGTTGGGACGTGGTTCAACAAAGGAACCAATTGGGCCTTTTTGTCATAATCAATTCCATTTCAAATTTCAAGTAGATCATAAGTGAAATCCTCTTCCATTAATTCGAGACAAGTGTTGTGAGTCAGAATTATTGGATTTAAACCACAGCTAAACAATAGTTTTAAAAAAGTGATAGTAATAACAAATCAGGTACAATTCCAAAAACATGTAAGAGATTGTTGTTCCACTAACCAGGTCAAAACTCAATCAAGTTTTGCAATTCGAGACACTCGATGCTATCTACAAAGTGAAGATAAAAATAAATAATCAATTAGAGAATGTTTTTGCCAAAACAAGAAAAAGGCAAACAAGCACTACAAGAAAAAAATTAAATTAGCGATGGATTTTTGAGGTGTCAATAATTTACAACGGAACAGCAACGAAATCAAAAATTTTGAAAATAAATTTATTTTTTAAAATTTCTATCGCTAATCTGTCAGTAATAGCAACGGATTAGCAATAGACATATATCCATCTCAAATTAGAGATGGATTTGCGACTCTTTTTTTTTTTAATTATTCATTAGCACTAATTAAATTGAAAGTCGTTGCCAAATTGTCTCTAATTTGCGATGGCTTTGCGACGGCTTTGCGACGGTCTTTTTTCATATTTCATTAACACTAAAAATTTAAAGTGCAGTCGCAAATCCGTTGCAATTAGAAAGGGATTTGCGACGGCCTTTCGAAATTTAAAAATAAATTTATTTTTTTAAAATTAAAAAATAAGCCCTCGCAAATCCGTCGCAAATTTGCAAGGGATTTGCAATAGCCATCGAAAATTAAAAAATAAATTTATTTTTTTAACTCTCGCAAATCCGTTGCAATTAGCGATAGATTTGCGACGATAATTTAAAATTTAAAAATAAATTTATCTTTTTAAAATTTTAAAAATAAGCCCTCACAAAATCCATCGCAATTTGTGAGGAATTTGCGACGGTCATCCAAAATTTTAAAATAAATTTATTTTTTTAAAATTAAAAAGTCAGCCTTGACAAATCCATTGCTAATTAGTGAATTTGATATATCCATACATACATACATATATATATATATATATATATATATTGTGTGTGTGTGTGTTAATATATTTTTTAATATAAAAATAAATATATATACATATTTATTTATGTTAGTATATGTGTCTATATATGTATAGATATACATATACATATATATATACACATATATCTATATATATGGTTTCAAACTTTTTAATATATATTTGTGTGTGTGTGTATATATATATATA
Organism: Voacanga thouarsii; assembly: GCA_026120185.1. Taxonomy (NCBI): domain Eukaryota; kingdom Viridiplantae; phylum Streptophyta; class Magnoliopsida; order Gentianales; family Apocynaceae; genus Voacanga; species Voacanga thouarsii. Next base: position 94,200 of record JANUWF010001911.1, on the reverse strand, counting down.
TATATATACATATTTATATATATATATATTCATATATTTACATATTCATACAAATTAATACACACACACACCCCTATATATACACATACATACATACATATATACATTTAATTAAGACAGATACATATATATCATATTCATACATATATACATAAATATATATACTTAATAATATCATATTTATATTAAATACATAAATATTTCAACTTAATAATGTCTTTTCGGGTATTCTACTATTTCAACACACACACACACACACACACACATAATCAAACATAAAAAAAAATTAAATTTTTTAGATTAGTGACGGATTTTCAAGGGATCGGGCTTTCATTAGGGTATAAAACCCTAATCCCTCGAAAATCCGTAGCAATTAGCAAGGAATTTGCGACGGCAATCTAAAATTTAAAAATAAATTTATTTTTTAAAATTAAAAAAATAAGCCCTCGCAAATTTGAGGGGGATTTGTGACGGCCATCCAAAATTTAAAAAAATAAATTAAAAAAAATAAGCCCTCACAAATTCATCGCAAGTAGCGAGGGATTTGCGACGGCCATCAAAAATTTAAAAATAAATTTATTTTTTTTAAATTTAAAAATAAGCCATCACAAATCCATCATAATTAGTGAGGAATTTACGATGTCCATCCAAAATTTAAAAATAAATTTATTTTTGAAAAATTAAAAAAATAAATCCTCACAAATCCATCGTAATTAGCAAGGGATTTGTGACAGTTATCCAAAATTTAAAAATAAATTTATTTTTTTAAACCTTAAAAAATTAGCAGTCACAAATCCATGACTAATTAGCAATGGATTTGCGACGGAAAATTGGGTCGTCATAGATCCGTCACAAAGCCCTTGCATATCCATCACTCTTTCACCAAAAAAAAAAAAAAAAAACTATATAATCAATATATAGCACATTGAATTACAAGAATATTAATAGCTTCGTGGTGAAACACGTGTTACCCATAACAAGGGTGTGGGTTCAAGCCTTGGATTCGACATAATCTCATAATATCCATGGCGGGTCAGGTTAGGTCAAGGATCGGGTTCTTCTCAGGTCGATGGGTGGGCGGGACAGGGAGCTAATTAATTAAATTTTTAATAAAAGTTTTTTACTGTCTCAAATCCGTCGCTAAATTAATTATTTTATAAATAGAATTTTTAGCCACCGCAAATCTGTTTCTAAATTAATTAATTTTTTTAAAATAAAAAATTTTTTCCGTCGTGAAGCCATCGCTAAATTAATTAAATTTTTGTAAATAAAAAAATTTTTAGCCATTCCAAATCCGTTGCTAAATTAATTGATTTTTTTTCAAAATTTAAAATTTTTTTACCATTGCAAATCTGTCTCTAAATTAATTAACTTTTTTTAAATAAAAATTTTTTCCATTGCTAAATTAATTAAACTTTTTTTTAAAATAAAAAATTTTGGTTGTCACAAATCCGTTGTAAAATTAATTATGTTTTTGTAAATAAAATTTTTTTTGCTGTTGCAAATACGTTGCTAAATTAATTAATTATTTTTTTAAATAAAAAATTTTGACCGTCGCAAATCCGTCGATATGTTGATTTTAAACTTAATTATAATATTATCAATTAAATGGCCGTCGTAAATCCGTCGCTGTATGCGATGGATTTTCATTCCATCGCAAATTGTGATGCTCTTTTTAGCGACGGATTTGGCTGTCGCTAATTTGGTTTTTTCTTGTAGTGAAGGAAGTCAAGAAAAGGAAGTCAATGTGTGCATCCTGCCCAAGGACATGAAAAGATGAATATATCATACTGCATTAACATCTCTCATGTAAACATAAATGATATTGGAAAAATTCAGCTTTAGGAATAAAATTCAAATCTAGTGAAGAGCCACATGCCGTTGATCTTGGTCTTTCAAATTCTAAAAGTCATCTTGCAAAACCTCCACAAGTAGTTCAAGCAGGATTTTATATCAATTCTTTAGAACATGATCCAAGGTTATGATTGTCAATATGTGAATATCATATTGATAGTAGTGATGAAGTTCGTAGAGCCTATATTAAGGCAGATCCATATCAATATTTACAATCTAATTATCAAAATCAGGAGGAAAACATTCTTGTAGCTTTCAAGTATCATGGTTTAAGTCATTTCTTTCATGGTTAAAATATTCTCCAAGTAAAGATGTTGCATTTTGTCTTTCTTGTTATCTATTCTATAAAAAAGATGGATATTTTCGATCAAATTCATTTAGTGTTAATGGTTTTTGTTCATGGAAGAAGGTGAATCATGGGAAAAATTGTGCACTTTTGGTACACATAGGGAAGAGTCCAAATTCTCCTCATAGAAAGGCTGAAAAAGAATGTGATTATCTTATGAATCAAGGTGGACATATTGAAAAAAAAATTATGAAATTTACTTCCAAGCAAAAGGTAGAAAATTAACTTTGCTTGAAAACTTCCATTGATGTTATTAAGTGGCTTACATTTCAGGGATGCGTTTTTAAAGGGCATGATGAGATGAAATCATCAAAAAATAGAGGAAACTTTCTTAAATTGTTGAGTTTCATATCATCTTATAATGACAAAGTAGTACGAGTTTCGAATAATGCTGCTCAAAATGCCTTATACACATCACAGAGTGCAGAAGGAAATTTTACAAGTCATGGAAATAAAAGTGAAGAATGCTATTCGTGAAGAAATTAGTGATGCAAAATTTTTTATAATTGTTGATGAAACTCAAAATGAACCTAAAAAGGAGCAAATAGCTATTGTTTTAAGATTTGTTTACAAAAATAGTTGTGTACAGAGCCTTTTTTTGGGCTTGTTCATATAAAAGACACTACTACATTGACATTAAAACATGCAATCATTTCTGTCCTTTCTCGTCACAATCTTGATGTTCAAAATATTCAAGAATATGGTTGTGATGGAGCAAGTAATATGCGAGGGGAATGGAATGCGTTACAAGCTTTAATTTTAGATGAATGCCCTTATGCTTACTATGTTCAATGTTTGGCACATCATTTACAGTTAGCTTTAGTTGCTGCATGAAAAGAAGTCATCCATATTTATCACTTTTTGGCAAATTGAATAGTATAATTAACATTGTTGGTGCTTCATATAAGCATAATGATCAACTAAAGCTGCTCATACTTCAAATATTGTCTATTTACTTGCTAATAATGAGCTTGAGAGTGGAAAAGGACTTAATCAAATTGGCAGTTTACAGAAGGTAGGAGATATACGTTGGAGTTCTCATTTGAAATCTATTGTTAGTTTGATGAATATGTTTAGTGCAACTTGTGAAGTTTTACTTAATATCATTGAGGATAGGGTTACACCGGCTTAACGTGGAGATGCAGATGAAGCTTATGAGGCATTAACTTCATTTGAATTAATTTTCATCATGCATCTCATGCGAACAATCTTAGAGATTTCTTATTTGCTTTGCCAAGCTTTACAATCTCAATCTCAAGACATTTTAAATGCAATACATCTTGTTTCATCTCTAAGTTTCTCATTCAAAAATTGAGAGATAAAGGATGGAATGAATTAATCTTAATGACAATATTCTTTTATGAAGCAGTTAATATACCTATCCCAAATTTAGATGCACATTATATTGCACGAAGAGGAAGAGCCCGTCATCAACAAGAAGCAACTGCAGTTGAGCATCACTATAGAGTTGATATTTTTAATGTTGTTATTGACACCCAATTTCAAAAGTTGAATAGCAAATTTAATGATCATATACTAGAATTACTAATTTGTTGTCCAGCTTTAGATCCAAGAGAGATGCGTGCATCATTTAGAATTGATGATATTTGTAAGTTAGTTGAAAAATTCTATCCCGAAGATTTCACTGAATGCGAGATGATAAAATTAAGGTTGCAATTTGAACATTTTCATCATATGGTACAATTTCCTGATTTTGAAAAGTTGTCTATTATATCTGAATTGTGCCAATAGATTATCAAGATAAGAAAGTTTGAAATTTATTCGCTTGTGTATCGTGTGGTAATCCTTATCCTTACTCTTCTAGTTTCTACAGTTATCACGGAGAGATCTTTTTCAGCTATGAATATAGTAAAGACCAAGCTTCGAAGCAAGATGGAAGAGGATTTTCTATTATATTTGATAGTATATATTGAAAAGGAAATTGTAGAAAAATTTAATATAGATTCCCTCCCTTATAGATTATTTTCTTTATTTGAAAGAGCAACGATGTGTATTTTGATACATTAAATTTTCTATATTATATTTTGAAATTATTTTGATATAGTTTAATATTACTATTTTTATAAATTATTAAACATATTAAATTTAGTTTAATTTGTTATTGACCCCAATAATTCAATTCTACGTCCGCCAATGATCATCATCCTTTTTGACCTGTGGAGTATCATGAAGAGGCAAAGAATATCAATTGTAAACTATAATAAGATGATAATTTAAAGAATGTAACCAACCATGGGGAGTTAATGCTTCAATATTTGTATTTGATAGAAAGAGCAAATAAAGGAGTATCCAATCTTGTAAAAAATGATGCATGATTTTTTTGACACTTTTATGTCTTCACAGTGACTTCAGAAAACGTCTTTAGTTCGAGTGTTTGAATGTCTGATGAAAGACAAGTTTGATTGACTTATGTCTTGGAGATACTAATTAATGTGCACACTGGGAGTCGATTCAAAGTTGAGGATTAGAGGGTCAATCCATGGATGGTTGATGATTAATCGGAGAATGATGAATGGGTTGTCACTAATACTTAGAATATATTAAGATAATATAATTTTTATTTTTCACATATAATTGTTTAATTTTATTAATATTTTAATATATTATGTTTAAATTTTAACCATTATACTATATTTAAGAGGTTAAGACATGAAATCTCTCTTCTATATAATTGTTATTTTGTTATTAGTTCATAGTAGAAGTCAAAGCCAAACTCTCCATCACCTTAAGTGACGTCTTTTATTAGTAGTTTTATTGTTTAAATTTTAAAATATAAATCAAATCTTTGTAAGCATAACTTAATTTACGGATTTTAAATAGAAATTAATCTTAATAGTTTATTAAAGTATACTTGTTTTACAATTCCCTTCAAAAGAATACTATTTCAGTTTTTTTAAAAATTAAATTTAATAAATAAGACTTTTATTTATAAAATATTAATAATTTTATTAATCGTTTCAAGTAAATTGTAATATTGATAGTTAAATATATAAATTTTTTCTAAAATTTAAATCATACATATATTTTAAACAAAAAATCAATACAATCCTAATCCATATACACCTCACTGCCCCCGCCCAAAAAAAAAAAAAAAAAAAAATGTGTAAACTAAACTCCTTCCCCATCCACAATCCCCCTCCCCTCCCCACCCAAAAAAAAAAAAAAAAGTCAGGGGAGTGGGGGGCGGGGGGGGGGGTTTGGGAAGGAAACCTGCAAAGTGGCCGCGGGCTAAGCAGTCCTCGAGGCCGGTTTGTGCCGAGCTTTCATCAGTTGGCTCTTAGGCAGGCACAGTACCGGTCCTTACCAATCGGGCTTGATCCAATTAGCATTGCAAATAAGAACTGTTGGAATTTTCTTTCCGTTGTTTAGAAACCAGCTAAGCACTTCATCAGCTGCGCAGCACACACAGCTCCATTAGGAAGATTCAATATTCCAAAGCAAAATCAGTACTTGCCAAATATAGAAACAATAATAAGGCAAATTTGCTCTAATAAAAAATAAAGGTCTCACGAATTTTTCATGAAAGCTATCAAGTACATAAGAAGACGTACGCATTAGGCAAACACCCTGCGTATCTCAAACTCCAACATTTTTGTAGTATGTTCTATGCATGGTGCTTATTTACATTTAACCTAAGTGTATATTTGGCTCATAATCAAGGAAACTATCGAAACAAACTTTAGGCTTTAAAGTGTAAAAACTAATGAATCAAGCAAATAATACATCATGCTAGAGACCGAACAATTTTTTAAAAATCTATTTTTTATTTTAATAAAATTAAAATTTTTTAATAAAATTTCTTTGAATTTTATTCTTCACTTATCTGAGAAAGTTTTAAAAATCTTTTAATATATTTTTTATATTATTTGTCCCTTTAACCTCAAGTTCTCGATTTTATTCTTATGTTGCGACATATAGGATTCAAGAATGGCCATAGCAGTTGTCATAGATCTCGAGTTAGGGGACTAGCTAGTCCTAACGTGTGATGGGTACACCAGTGTTCATTCCTAGTCAAATGCATTTTAGCTATACACGCGAATCCAACATATGCACATTGTTAAGACCACTAGGAGATATAGACCCCCAGGTACCATAGGATTTTTTTAATTATTATTTTACTATTTTAATCATTCAAATTTTGCAAATATTTAATTACAAATATGGAATTTAATTTCCTCCTGTCACACCAAGCTTAGATGAAATTAATTTTGGTAAGATATATTTTACAAAATGGTATGAAAGATGGCAAGCTTCCCGCTATAGATTCTAGGGGCGTAAGCAATCTGCCATTCGGATCTTTTTGGCAAGATAATTCTACCTTCTTCAATCAAGGATTTGGGCCACCACCAATTGTCACAGCAACCTTTGAGAGTTTGTACTCCATTTTTGGAGTCTGGTTCCACAATCACATGAATAAATCCTCACCATCTGCTAGCTTTAGTGCTTGGATTGCAGCTTTTGCTTCAGCCATCACTTGAAAAAAATGCTTACCTCCCTTACCATGAAGCTTGGATCCTTACTATCTGCAAAGCTGCCTTTCCAAGTACCAAGAACCGTACATAAATGATCTCTCATTAATCATGCTCCGAATGTACATATAAATATATTTATATTTATAAAGGAACCTACTATTAATATACTTTCACAATATATTCACTTAATGTAAAAATATAGTGAATAGAGAAATACTTTTGAAATTTTTTAAGCGATATATGATAACATTTAGTTTAAGAGAGAAATTATATCTTTTGGGATTAATTTAAATTGTTGTGTGTGTATTTTATATTTTATTTTTAAAATAAAACATAGGAAAGCTTGATTTTGTAAAACCAAAAAAAATATATATATATATATACATATATTTCTATATAATGATTTTTTTGAATCTTGAATGAATAAAATTATATTAAGAGATTTAATTTTTCAAAATTGTACTTTATTTCTTTTCTCGTTATGTTTTATTAATGGAAAAATATGTCAATCACTATTGAACTTTCACAAATTTTGATTTATACCCTCAAACTTTAAAATATGTGATTTTAACCTTTGAACATTTGAAACACCTAAAAAATAACCTTTCCATTAATTGAAATTGTTAAGAGCTGACGAAAGTTCATCGTATGGCTTCCACATAACTTGTTTTATGGGTATTTTCATCTATCATAGCCCTCACAACGCGGCAACAAGTTTTTCTCTAATTTTTACAAAGCAACTTCTATATAAGATTTATAAAAAAAAAAAAACTTTTTTCAACTTTGTGCGTCTCTCACTTCTCCTTTCAGATCTTTTTTTTTTTTTTTAAAGTAATTCACTTCTTCTTCCAAATTTATTTTCCTTTCTGTAAAGATGCCGAGAAAATTGCTATCCATTGAGAACCGAATTTAGATTTCTTAGCTATCCATCGAGAGCAGAATCTAGTTTCTTTCCCTTTTTTTTTCTCTCATCTTTATGTCTGAATTTTGTTTATTAAAGAGTGAAATATATAATTTTTGTTATTTGGTTAGATTCAAAGATGTGCAAAGAGTAATATCAAGATTATTAAGCCGCATAAGAGGCATGAAGTCAGCTCTTGGAATTGTCGTTGATAATATATAAAAAAAATTGAAGATAAAATAGCGAGATTAAAATTGAAGATCAATATTTTGAAAGCAGAAAATAGAAAATTGAGAACAAAAAGTTGGCTGCTTTGTATTAGACTTGAATATTTATTGTTGCTGTACATTTGTACTGTAGAGATCTTGATGAATAATCTATTAAAAAGTGATGAAGTTATGCCAAAATAGAGAGCCTTCAGAAGCATGTAGGTGCAATCAAAACCTTCGTGAGCACTTAATTATTTAAATGGACAAAATGGTTATATTTTTTAGGTGTTTCGAATATTTGATAATTAAAATCACATATTTTAAAGTTCGATGGTGAAAATCAAAATTTGTGAAAGTTCAGGAAGGCTAGTATATTTTGCCCTTTTATTAATATGAACTTAGTATTTTTAGTATATTTTATTTCTTATTTGGATTTGTATTTAAAATTTTCATTACTTTATTGTAATTTTTTTGAATTTTCAAAATATAAATTTGTTAATTTTTATAAGATTAGCCTTTTCTTGTTTTAGTTCTTAGATCCCATCAATTCCCCCCCCCCCCCCGTTTTTAACACATTAAGCTCGCTTGCCTACCTAGGGTTAAGTTGGGGGAGGAGATGATTTTAGGCGTAATACCCCACCCAATTTCACCTTACAAACTAGAATAAAGACATTTATTATTTAAATATTTTGAATCTGTTACGTGAATATTTAAAATCCCTTGTGAATTTTAACTTTGATTATGAAATAATGTAAAAGATATGTGTTTATTAGTGTAAATACTTGACTTTTATGAATAATAACGATTCTATAATTAAATTAATTATTATTTACAAAGAAACATTATTTCAATTTAATTTATAATGAAAAATAATAATCTCTATAAAACTTTAAAAATCTAACTTTGATTAATTTTGAATTTTGACCAATTATAAGCCTTGGTTAACTCAACACTAAATTATTTTGACTACAGATCAATTATTTTGATTAGCCAAACACTATTTTGACTTGGCCATTAAATCTCTTTTAATCTTAGCCTTCCATTTGTCCAACATTTAAAAGAATTGATCTCCATCCTTTGTCCCAGAAAGCCCTATACAAAACCCTCAAACTGTCCCTCATTCCTAACCTACCGACACTTCCCTTCCTTTCTCTCTTTTTATTCACTTTTTCTTTAAATTCCTGAGGTTCTAAGCTTAAATCCAAGGAGGAAATCCTTATTCTTGAATTACCCAAACTCTTCAACTCATCATCCAATCCAAATTTTCTCCTAGGTAAGGCTGCCGACAGAGTTTCACTTTCTCGCTGGAAATTTTTGTTTTAATTATAAAACGACATTTAGTGAAATCTTGGATGAATTTTGGCCTTGACATATTAATGGGTTGTATATTATTTAAATTCAATGTGTTAATTTGTGAAAGAAGAAAATCCCACCTTTTGCTCCCTTAAAGTTGTTGACATTGTAGTTTTACTCGGCTGGAATTTTCGCTTAATTTTATGATGATATATTGAAGAGATTTTGGGTGAAGTCCTGTTTTACATAACTCATTGAAGGGTTATATGTGTTTTAATATCATTAAATTAACCTGTTTATTAAAAAAAAAAAAAAAAAGTTCCCCTGCCGACATTGACTTGTTTTCTTGGTTGGCATTTTATTTATTTATTTATTTTTCTTTGTTTGATTGATGAGATTTTGGCAGAATTCTGTGTAAAATCTTGCTTGGTTAAGTCTAATAAAGTGTTTTGTTTGATAATTCTTTTTTTTTATTATTATTATTGTTTAAAGTGGTAAAATTTTATGATTATGCATATTCATCTATTTGACTAAAACAATTTACTGCATCAATGGAAGCAAAATGACCTGGAGAAAAAGAGCTTCTATGTGCTCAATGTTAGGCCATTATTGGTTGAGCTCCCTATTTACCCAATGCTAATCCATGACTGGTTATGCTGTCTCAGCATACATAGTAATACATTGAACTATGGGAGACATAGGCTATAGTCTTAGTTTAATTTTGAATTGTACCAGTAGCTATTATTTTAAGGTGTAATTTTGGAAGTTCTGCACATCTGCAAAACTGTTGATCGTGTGTAATTCAATGTTTTGGTCAAAGAAGTCTCTTCCGAGTACTTGATTTTTTCCTCGAGCAATTTCATTTTTAGTTATCACTTACTAACCAAAGAAGCTTTTAAAAAACTTGGTATTAAACACTAATTTGAGTTATCAAATGGTGCCTTGGTTTAGGTAATCTCTTCCTAGTAGGTTGCTAAGCATATGCCTAATGAAGGATAACTTTGTCGTTTTGTCACATTTAGTTTTTAACCCCAATATCAACAGGGAGATCCCATTTAATTTTGTTATCTTCACACCGATATATCAGCTTTCTTCTGTCCTTCTGAACTTAGAAGGCCTTCCTTACCAAGGGAGTTTCTCCTATTCAGGTTGCTTAGTTTGTTGAATCTCTCTCTGGTTATCGCTCTAATTTATTCATTATTGCAGAAGGATATTCCCTTATAGCTTGTTGAAGAAAATTCTTCAGTTTTCTTTTCTTGTAGGAATTATTTCTGCAAAGGAAGGAAATTGTTGAGTTCAATATTGAATGGAATTGTTGAAAGTCTTTGTGAGTTGATTGGACCCTTAGTGAGGCCATTTATCATACTTATGACTAAAGCACCCTTGATTGTGAGTTAAGAATGTTAGTTAATAGGATCGACATGCTTATGTGTTAACCAGATTAAATCTCGAGAATATGAGAAACGAATCATACCTTTGTAGATATCGTCTCCACCAATACGATTCTTGAAGTCTTCGACCTTCTGGTAATGCTCCAGACCCCCAAGTCTTCTTCAATGTAATCTCCTTGGACCAAAAAATTGCTAATCGTATTTGTTTCTCTCTTTGTTGAGGGTGGACTCACACAAAAACTGAGAGAAAAAACTCCAGAGAACCACCAGGATGATCCTCACGTATCTCTGAAATAGAGTTATCTCCCAATATGTATATTGGACTCTATCTCATAATACAAATCCTGATAGAATAAGAAAAGTATAGTTGAATACAACTATTTCCACTTATCCTATTCTATCTAAAATACGATTTTTAGTTTTATGCAATTTTCATTAATAAATTATAAATAAATTATAAATTATTATTGTCCCATAATTAGAAGCCACTGAAGGGACCTGACCGGATACAATTAGACTAAGCTCCAATAAATTATTTTGTCAATAAAAATAATTTATTAATTACGTTCCACTCCACTAAAAGAACGTAATCGCACTCTTAGTCTAATCGCAATTATCGGAGTCAATAATTATATCCATTAATTGATCGATCTAACAAATTACCCCCGCTGATCAATATAATACTTTGAATGAGGCAAGATATGACCACGAGTGCTCCTCATTCAAAACCTCAATTCTCATCTTCAATTTGACAAGTACCATGTGACCACGTCACACTTACAAAATGAATTCAATAGTCACTATTGAATTATCGAGCTCGATTTAACTCGTCCCTTAGAAGAACTCATGAGGAAATGATCTTGCCTATTAAAGGTGACGGATTCCATATTGCATAACAATTATTTCATATTTATTTCACTTTAATTCCCAAGATGTCGAGATATTGATTATTAAGTTAATCTCACTCTTTGGCAACTCAAGGAACTTCAAGTTAGTAAATATAAATAATTGTTTGCTCGGATTAAGGTATTATGTACGATAATCTTTTAATATTTTATTTGTATGGTCTATTCCACAAATAAATATTGATGGTCCATCCAATATATCAAAATATATCCTTAATTTTATTACCAAAGTCAAAGACAGACTTCAATAAAATTAAGACGATCTTCCAAAATAAATTGCCCAAATTTATCTTAGATCGCGGATAATTTATTTCGAACTAAATTATAAATCAAGTCTTTCTGTGTTTAACAAATAAACACTTGATTTATAATATCTAAATAATTCGTGGACAAACGAGGCTCATACATAATTTATACATACAAATATATAAAAACATACTTTATTTAATTTCAAAAAATACAACCATTGTATTTACTCGATGGGCATATCTAACAAAAATTCTCCCACTTGTCCTAGAGTAAATGGGACATGTCAAAAATACCCATACTTTCTATATGTCTTCCAAAAACATTTACAGGTAAACTTTTAGTAAAAGGATCAGCAAGATTTTCAACAGAAGAAATCTTGCACACTTCTACATCTCCACGTTGAACAATCTCCCTAAGTAGGTGATATTTACGTTCAATGTGTTTACCACGCTGATGGCTGCGTGGTTCTTTTGCATTTGCCACTGCACCACTGTTGTCACAGTACAAACTAATGGCTTGAGATGCAGAAGGAACCACTTCAAAAAATACCCATACTTTCTATATGTCTTCCAAAAACATTTACAGGTAAACTTTTAGTAAAAGGATCAGCAAGATTTTCAGCAGAAGAAATCTTGCACACTTCTACATCTCCACGTTGAACAATCTCCCTAAGTAGGTGATATTTACGTTCAATGTGTTTACCACGTCGATGGCTGCGTGGTTCTTTTGCATTTGCCATCGCACCACTCGTTGTCACAAGTACAAACTAATGGCTTGAGATGCGAAGGAACCACTTCAAGTTCTATCAAGAACTTCTTCAACCATACTCGCCTCTTTAGTCGCTTCACAAGCCGCCACATATTCAGCTTCCATTGTAGAGTCGACAATACAAGATTGTCCGATACTTCTCCACACAATCGCACCACCACCTAAGGTGAAAACAGAGCTCGAGGTGGACTTGCGAAGATCTCTATCGGCTTAAAAATCGGAATCGGTGTAACCTATAGGTACCAATTCGGAGTCGAGTAAACTAGCATATATCCTCGAGTTCTACGAAGATACTTGAATATATGCTTGATCGCTGTCCAGATGTTCCGTCCTGGGTTTGACCGATATCTACCGACCATCCCAACAACGATGACAAATGTCCGGACGAGTACAAAGCATAGCATACATGAGACTTCCTACTGCCGATGCATAAGGAACTCGTTTCATGTACTCAACCTCATTAGGAGTTTTAGGACTATGCTTCGAGATAACCGAATTCCATGTCCGAAAGGCAATTGACCTTTCTTGGAATTTTGCATAGAAAATCTCGTCGAGTATTTTGTCAATATATGAAGCTTGAGATAAAGCTATCTCTGTCTGTTCTTTCTATCCCGAAGGATCTGAATGCCCAGAACATATCTTGCTTCTCCCAAGTCCTTCATATCAAATTGTTTACCTAACCAACTTTTCACCAATGTTAATGTTCTTACATCATTTCCAATGAGAAGCATGTCATCAACATACAGTATGAGAAAAATCACCTTACCATCTATAATTCTCTTATAGACACAAGGTTCATCAGGATGCTGATCAAAACCATAAGTTTTAATGGCTTGATCAAATCTAATATTCCAAGATCTAGACGCTTGTTTAAGCCCATATAAGGACCTATTCAACTTACAAACTTTTTGTTCTTGACCTTCCTGGATAAAACCATCTGGCTGTACCATGTAGATACATTCGTCAAGATTTCCATTAAGGAAAGCTGTCTTGACGTCCATTTGCCATACTTCATAGTCGAAGTGAGCTGCAATGGATAAGAGGATTCTTATAGACTTTAGCATGGCCACATGCGAGAAAGTTTCCTCATAGTCAATACCTTCTCGTTGGGTATAACCCTTAGCAACCAATCTTGCTTTGAAAGTTTCTACTTTCCCGTCTACTCCTCTCTTTCTTTTGTAGACCCATTTACACCCAATAGGTTTTACCCCATTAGGCAGGTCCACAAGATCCCAGACGGAGTTAGTGTACATAGATTTCATTTCTGAATCCATTGCACTCTTCCAATGGTCTGCGTCTACGTCCTCTATAGCTTCTTTATACGTAGTGGGGTCCTCTTCTTCCTCAAAAGAGACTGCTTGAAAAGCTTCTCCATAGAGTAAGTATCTAGAGGGACGTCGAATGACTCTCCCACTACGTCTAAGCTGTGGAGGTTCCTGGACGATTGGACTTTCCTCCTCCTCGTTGACTGGAACTAGATCTGTTGATTCCTCAACGATTGGATTTTGAACAGGGGCAGGAGATTCTTCCACTCTATGTCCCGAAGAGCCAGTAGGTATAGAAGGTGTAACATCTATTTCTCTCCCACTGGAATCTGGCATGTTAAGTGGTATAGATACGAATCCTCCACGTGAATCTTGAGTATGGGTCTCAGTAACCATTTGCTTGGGATTATGTCCCTTGGTTTCTTCCAAAATAACCCTACTCTTAGATCCTCGTTCTTCTATGTACTTGTCCTCTAAGAAAATTGCATTTGTGCTTACAAATTTTTTCTTATCTTGAGGACTATAGAAGTAGTATCCCCTTGTTCCTTTTGGATATCCAACAAACAGACATAAATTTGATCGTGATTTCATTTTATCCATCTTTCCCTTTAGCACATATGCAGGACAACCCCAAATCCGGATGTGCGTCAAATTAGGCTTCCGCCCATTCCACAATTCCAATGGAGTCTTAGGGACAGACTTTGATGGAACCATATTCAATATGTATGTCGCAGTTTGTATAGCATACCCCCAAAATGATGTACTGAGTGTAGAGAAGCCTAGCATTGTTCTGACCATGTCTAACAAGGTCCTGTTTCTCCTTTCTGCCACTCCATTTTGTTGAGGAGTGCCAGGTACACTTAGTTGAGATAAAATCCCATTTTCTGATAAGTAAGATCTAAAGTCATGGAATAGATATTCTCCACCTCGATCTGATTGAAGTGTCTTAATGTTCTTTCCTAATCGCTTCTCGGTCTCGACCTTAAATTCTTTGAATTTTTCTAAGGCATCGGACTTATGAGTCATTAGGTAAACATATCCATATCTTGAGTAATCATCCAGTAAAAGTAATGAAATACTCATACCCACCTCTAGCTTGGACACTAATTGGTCCACATACATCGTAGTGCACTAATTCTAAGACTTCCTTTACTCTATTTCCTTTGGAAGGAAATGATCTTTTGGTCATTTTACCTTCCAAACAAGATTCGCAAACTTGAAGAGGTTCTACCTTTAAGTCACTTAAAGGACCTTCTTTTATAAGTCTTTGAATCCTATTTAGATTGATGTGACCAAGTCTAAGATGCCATAGGAGAGTCTCATTAGTAGGAGATAACTTAATGCGTTTATTAGTTTCAGTATGATATAATGAACTGTTGGTAGGTTTCAAAACATACAGATCATTATTTAAATTTCCACGACATATCAAAGAGTTATTCAAAAATATCTCTACTGAAAATTTATAAAATTTAACAAAATATTTTTGTTTGAATAACAAAGAAACCGAAATCAAATTTAGATAAATGTCGAGAACATAAAAACAATCTTTCAAAACCAAATGTTTATTATCAAAACAAAGATAAACATCTCCAACGACTCTTGCGAGATATCACCGATCCCGTGCCAACCCTTAGAGTATGCTCTCCTTCATTGAGATGTCTCGGTTACTTGGAACCCTCGCAATGAATTGCAAACATGGTTAGTGGCTCCGAATCTACTATCCAAGTATTTGTAGAATCAACCACTAAACAAATTTCAATGTAGGATAACTCACCAAGTACCTTGCTTGCGTTTAGCTAAGTAATCTGGGCACTCGTGACTTCCAATGTCCCTTTTGCTTACAAGTGGAAACATTTGCCTTTAGGCTTTTC
The DNA here is from genome assembly GCA_026120185.1 of Voacanga thouarsii. Lineage (NCBI taxonomy): Eukaryota > Viridiplantae > Streptophyta > Magnoliopsida > Gentianales > Apocynaceae > Voacanga > Voacanga thouarsii. The sequence goes on along the minus strand of JANUWF010001911.1, from coordinate 78,655 downwards.
ATCCACTCTTGCTTTCTTAACTCTGTTGCTTAGGCCCTTTATTATTATTCTGCTTCCTCTTATTTCCTCCTTTGCCCTTAGGCTTGGAAGAGGAAGATCCAAGCATGAGATAAAACAAGAGCGTTGCCACTTCCCACTTTTAGGGTAGCCTCGGCGCTCTCAAGCTCCTTCATTAACTCCGTAAGAGACATCTCCATCTTGTTCATGTTATAATTAACTTTGAACCGTGAAAACATCTCCGGAAGAGTTTCTAGAGCCATGTCAACTCTGAGTCTCGGGCTTAATTTCAGCCCCTAAGACCTCTGCCACGTTAAACCGAGCGATCAATTCTAACATATGATCTCTCACGGGCGTTCCGGGTTTCATGCGCATATTCATTATGCGCCTCATTGCTCGCTTGATGGGCTTGACGTCCTTTGTGCTCAAACATTTGTCGGAGGCTTCTCATGATGTCCGTAGCGGTTGTCATGTTCTCATGTTTCTGCTGCAACACATTTGAGATAGATCCCAAAATGTAGCAACGAGCCATCTCATCGAACTCAACCACTTATCATAAGCCTCCTTTTGTTCGCGCGTGGACTGTTCGAGTAGGCTTAGCAGGACACGGTTCAGTTAGCACATATTTGAGCTTCTCAGCAGTGAGTACAATTATGAGGTTCCTTTTCCAATCAATAAAGTTTTCTCCAACCAGTTGGTTCTTTGTTAAAATTTGGGATAAAGTGTTGGAAGTCATTTTTCTGAAATTAAATAAAATAAAACATATGAGCCATTTATCATATCATGATGCATGATCAATATAAAATGGTAAGATACATGATCAATATGATAATATTTTAAGTAGCAATAGAAACTACTATCAAAATATGACAACCTAAAACTCTACAGTAACATGTACCTCTATAGGAGATAACAATGTAACTTATAGTTAGGTCAAGATCCACAACCTAAAACTCCAAAGTAATATGCACCTCTATAGGAGATAACAATATAACTTATAGTTAAGCCTGGATCATCCCACTAAAATTAATATATCTTGCATCAAAACGCAATATTAATTTTAGTGTTATTAATATTTTGGCCATCATAGATATTATTTGGATATTCTATAGGAAGTCCTTATAATGTCTTTGATTTAAGTGTAACCCCTATATTCAAAATTTATTTTATTTTATAAAGTTTCAAATCCAATCACATCACCTATAGGGTAATTATGAATGAATTAAACTTAAAAAATAATTAAAATTTTGATGCACAATCTAGTAACCAATAAAACGTAGCCTTCCTATAGGGAGACCATTTAAAATGTCACGAAGCAAACGTTAATTTTACTAATGGGCTAATAGGGGAGGCCAAAGGTTAATTAAAGTTAACCAACTCACACTTAATTTTTTTTAATTAATAAATTAATAAAAATATTAATTTATTTATGCATAACTAAATAGTACCTAGAGCGGTGTTAATGCAAACTATATGGCATGTTAACATGAATGATATATAATTCAACTAAATTAAATAGTAAAAACTATAAAATAAAAATAAAAATAATTTTATGGCCAACCTAGACTCAAAAATAAAATTACAAAATTACAATTGAAAATAATAATTAGCTAACAATATAGCTAATTCTTCAATCTTCTGCAATATCAATTTGTCGCAGCAATTTTGAGTCACATGTTCTGCAGTGGACTAGTGGTTAGAATGTCGCACATCCAAGTTTGAGGTCCTGGGATCAAATCCCACCTTTGCCACTTTCTCCCCTTTTCTTTTTAATTAAAGGGAGTGGCTTGCAGATGGGCCAATCTGCTGGCCCAAGGCCAGCCCAAGCAGCAAGCACTACGCTGGTCCGTCGGCCCAAGGCCGATCCCAACGACAAGCAAAGCCGCCTTGATGGCCTCGTCGGCCCAAGGCCATACCACAATCACAGATTCGCAGACGTGTTGTGCGCAATTGTCTTCTTCATCCACCAAGGTGCAATTCCTCTTCAGTCCGCCAATTACAATTTTTTTTTTATTAACATAAAAAAAAAACTCAAAAGGGAAACATGGAGACGTAATCCACCCCTTTTGTTACAAGACTCGATATTACTTATACATATTCACCGAATCAAAAACTATAACCATAAAATTATTTTGAACAGAATTAATCAAATCATTCACCATGAACATATATGAATTATTCCTACACCGCTCAACTAAATATATGCATAAAAAAATTTAATCTTAACACATAAACACATATCAAAACCAGTCTCTGATACCAATTGTTAGTTAATAGGATCGACATACTTATGTGTTAACCAGATTAAATCTCGAGAATATGAGAAACGAATCATACCTTTGTAGATATCGTCTCCACCAATACGATTCTTGAAGTCTTCGGCCTTCTGGTAATGCTCCAGACCCCCAAGTCTTCTTCAATGTAATCTCCTTGGACCAAAAAATTGCTAATCGTATTTGTTTCTCGCTTTGTTGAGGGTGGACTCACATAAAAACTGAGAGAAAAAACTCCAGAGAACCACCAGGATGATCCTCACGTATCTCTGAAATAGAGTTATCTCCCAATATGTATATTGGACTCTATCTCATAATACAAATCCTGATAGAATAAGAAAAGTATAGTTGAATACAACTATTTCCACTTATCCTATTCTATCTAAAATACGATTTTTAGTTTTATGCAATTTTCATTAATAAATTATAAATAAATTATAAATTATTATTGTCCCATAATTAGAAGCCACTGAAGGGACCTGACCGGATACAATTAGACTAAGCTCCAATAAATTATTTTGTCAATAAAAATAATTTATTAATTACGTTCCACTCCACTAAAAGAACGTAACTGCACTCTTAGTCTAATCGCAATTACTGGAGTCAATAATTATATCCATTAATTGATCGATCCAACAAATTACCCCGTCGATCAATATAATACTTTGAATGAGGCAGTATGACCATAGTGCCCCTCATTCAAAACCTCAATTCTCATCTTCAATTTGACAGTACTCATGTGACCACGTCACACTTACAAAATGAATTCAATAGTCACTATTGAATTATCGAGCTCGCATTTAACTCGTCCCTTAGAAGAACTCATGAGGAAATGATCTTGCCTATTAAAGGTGACGGATTCCATATTGCATAACAATTATTTCATATTTATTTCACTTTAATTCCCAAGATGTCGAGATATTGATTATTAAGTTAATCTCACTCTTTGGCAACTCAAGGAACTTCAAGTTAGTAAATATAAATAATTGTTTGCTCTGGATTAAGGTATTATGTACGACAATCTTTTAATATTTTATTTGTATGGTCTATTCCACAAATAAATATTGATGGTCCGTCCAATATATCAAAATATATCCTTAATTTTATTACCAAAGTCAAAGACAGACTTCAATAAAATTAAGACGATCTTCCAAAATAAATTGCCCAAATTTATCTTAGATCGCGGATAATTTATTTCGAACTAAATTATAAATCAAGTCTTTCTGTGTTTAACAAATAAACACTTGATTTATAATATCTAAATAATTCGTGGACAAACAGGCTCATACATAATTTATACATACAAATATATAAAAACATACTTTATTTACTCGTATTTTGTTTCTCTCTCTGGTTATCGCTCTAATTTATTCATTATTGCAGAAGGATATTCCCTTATAGCTTGTTGAAGAAAATTCTTCAGTTTTCTTTTCTTGTAGGAATTATTTCTGCAAATGAAGGAAATTGTTGAGTTCAATATTGAATGGAATTGTTGAAAGTCTTTGTGAGTTGATTGGACCCTTAGTGAGGCCATTTATCATACTTATGACTAAAGCACCCTTGATTGTGAGTTAAGAATACTAAGGACATGAGTAGTTACCTAGTACATTAGAATGATTGATAGAATTTCTATGTGAAATATTCATATTGGAATTTGATTTATATATATATGTAATTTATATGGTAAATTTAGTGGAGATAGAAGGCGGTGGGCTAAAGAATTAAGCTAAGGTTTTTTATTTTGATAGCTTGGATAGAGATAAGTCTTTACACCTCATGAACTATCTTTTGCAAGAATGATTTGTATGACTTATGAGTCCACGCATTACATTACAAATAATTTATGCATAACATATTTATGTACATACCCTTTGCTCAAAAATTCATTATACGAATTATATTCATGACAAATACTTTATGAAATGCATCATGAACATGACATTTTAGAAAAATACTTATAGCTGAGAGGCTCATTCAATTATATTGTGAAATGAATTGTTGAACATGATATCTTGAGTGATAAGAGCTCATCGTATATATAAATTCTATATAAATTGTAATTTATTTGTTTTAAAATAATGTCTAGATGATTACTAATTCCCACATTTGTATATTATTTCATGTAGGACTGAATAAATGAGGCTTGAGGAAGAACAAGAATAAAAATGCAGAAAAATGGAAGCTTGTACAAAGAATAACCAGACCATGGCTTGAAAAGCCATGGACCAGCTGCTACTTCAAAAAGACATAGTTCATGAAGAAAAAGAGATAACAAGCACTGGCACTCAACAATAATTGGTGTCGGTTCAACACAACAAGCAAAAATTCAATTTATCAGAAATAACAGGTGTCGGTTCAAGTTTTTAATAGGTGCCGGTTAATGCTGTATAGCTAGATTTTAGCTCTAATTTTTAGGTCATCCTTGGCCCTATAAAAATAACTTATCCAGACAGAGATAGCCCACCATCATGAGAGAAAAATACCCACTACAAGAGAGAAGTTCAAGGAGAAGATTGAAGGGTTGATTTAAAGGAGATTTGGGAAGAAGAAAAGGAAAAGCTTATCTATGATTTCTCCCTTTCCTTTTTCTTTTTCTTTTCTTATCAATATGTATGCATTTCTCTAATTGTATTATGAAGGGATGAACCCTAATTTGTTCCTATATTTTACCTTCATTTGATTTGTTGGATTTCAAATTCTTTTCTTTTTTTTTTTATGCAAATGTAAATAGTATAATATTAATTAATAAGAATTTACATGGTTGACTAGTTTACAGTTGAGTAGACTACAAACTAGAGTATCTTATTACATGCCTCGATACTAGTCTGAACATCAGGGTACAGTGCAAAAATTGCAGTGTACACATGTGTTTTAATCTTCTTCACAATATCCCCCGGATGGCAGGCTACACCCTCAAAAATTGCCTTGTTACGGGCAGTCCAGATGTAGTAAAATGTAGCCGCAAGAGTAGTAGACCTGTCCTTAGAGAACAAAGAGGTACCCCGGTTGCCATACTTATACCACCTGAGACAAGCTTTTGCTGAATTCAGAAAATGTGGGAGACATAACCAATTTTTCACATCTGTTCAAATGGTAGCGGACACCAAGCATTTGAAGAACAAATGATTCATCGTTTCTGGTTGAGACTTACACAAAGGACATGTCAAGTCATCAAGTCTAAAGCCAAGAGCATCTTTGGTCTTAAGCCTACCCTTCGCGCATAACCAAAGAATGAATGAGTGTTTGGGTGTTAAACCCTGCTTTCATATAGTATTGGCCCAATACGCAGAGCGTGTAGTAGATCTCAGATAGTCATAGGCAAGAGAAGTGAAAGAAGTATTACAGTTGGCCCAAGAATGGATTACATCAGCTGCATAGTGTGACTGACCTTCACGCTCAACAATTATGTCTCTTATTGCCAGCAATTTACGAAACAAGGGAGAATGTTCCTTATGATCCTGAATTTCCCAAATAGAACTGCCTTTCAAGTAGTAGTGATCCATCCATTTGACCCACAAAGATTGCTTCTCCGCCTGTATGTCCCAAATGATTCTAGACATAAGAGCACCATTCCAAATTTTTAAGTTCCTCAACCCAAGACCACCCTCAGACTTTGGAAGGCAGAATTGTTCCAGGAAACCGGGTGTTTATTAGAGTCCCATAGGAAGTCCCGAGCCATCCTTTCCAGCTGATAGATAACAGCAGATGGAATAGGAAGAATTGACAGCCAAAAACATTCGACCCCTTGGAGCACAGATTGAATCAGCTGTAGCCGCCCAGCATAGGATAGTAAGCGAGCAGACCGTCTCCTAATGAAGGAACCAATACGATCATGCAAAGGTTTAAAGAAAGTTAGTCTAATTCTTCCATTCATGATTGGTAGGCCAAGGTAGCGAAATGGAAGCTCCCCAACAGGAATGCCAGTGTCAGCCAAAATTGTTTCTTGATTATTCGGATCAATCCCCGCAAGATAAATATTGGATTTATCCTTATTGATTTCAAGACCTGAACAACTTTTGACTTCTTCCAGGCAGTCAAAGAGAATGCGGATAGAAGATCAGTCACCCCTAGCAAACATCATGAGGTCATCCGCAAAGGCAAGGTGGGTAACCCTTAAGGCCTTACACTTGGGGTGGTACAAGAATGATGTCCCAAGTGTATGAACTTTGACAACCCTTGAGAAATATTCTAAACATATGATAAACAATAGTGGAGAGAGATGGTCTCCTTGCTGCAGGCCCATAGCTCCAGTAAAGTAGCCATGCACATTTCCATTGATAGCAACAAAGAAGGAGGTAGTGGTCACACATTGCCTAATCCAATTCACAAAAAATATGGGGGAATCCAAGCTCAGTAAGTAGGTCTAATAAGAATTGTCAACTGACAGAGTCATAGGCATTCTTGAGGTCCACCTTCAATGTACATCTCGGAGAAACTCTTTTGCGGCTATACATACGCAGCAGTTCCCGAACTAATAAGATATTATCAGTCATGAGCTTGTCGTGGATGAATGCGGTTTGTGTCCTGTCCACCAGGTGAGGGACCACCAGTTTTAGTCTTTCTGATAGAATTTTAGAGATGATCTTATAGACCACATTACAGTAAGATATTGGTCGATAGTCACCCAACCTATCAGCATGCACATTCTTTGGCACCAGGGTAATAATAGAGTGATTAATCTGTTTAAGAATTTTCCCCGAACTAAAGAATTCCATAACTGCATCACACAGACTCCGCCTAACTGTATTCCACGCCTTTTTGAAAAATAATGCCGAGTAACCATCAGGCCCAGGAGCTTTGGAATCCCCAATATCCTATAGAGCAAGTCTAATATCCTGGGTAGTTACATCCCTAACCAAATCCACCATCATATCATGAGGCACTAAAGGACCAGCCCTGACAAAGTCCACATTGATTCCCCTACATTCAACCCTAGTCCCCAGAAGCTTCTTGTAATAGTTAACAAATTTGTCCGCAAGATCCATTGGGGTATTGGTCAGTCTACCATCCTCTATAGTGATAGAAGAGATAAAGTTCCTATTTTTATTACGATTGACAATGTTGAAAAAGTAACGAGTGTTCTTGTCAGAGAGAGCTACATACCTTCCTTTAGCAAGTTGCTGATAGAACTTCAATTCTACTTCCGCCAACTGCCAAGCTGACCTTTTGCACTCCTTGAATTGTGCTATCAGAAATTGATCTGCCGGGTTGCCAAGTAATAGCTGTTGTGCATTTAGTAGAGCCTGATTCGCCTGTTTGACCCGTTCAGAAATGTGAGAGAATTCCTGTTTGTTGAGTTTCCGCAAGTAACCCTTAAGCATCTTCAGTCGACGACAAAAAGTGAACTGGTGGTAACCCAAGAATTCCTGATCCCAGACCTCTTGAACGATATTATGAAACGAATCATGTTCAGACCAAATATAAAGGAACCTGAATGGACGTACATATCTTACATTGTTGTCAACCACAGACCAAATGATAGGACTATGATCAGAAATGCTCCCAATGGGGAAACACTCAACAGAAGCCTGTGTAGGGCATTGAAACCATGCTGCATTACCCATAACCCTATCAAGTTTGGACCACACTCTAGAATTTGTCCAAGTATACCTTGATCCGACATAAGGAAGGTCCTTCACCCCAATATCCTCACATAGAGCCGACAGGTCCCTAATTTCATACGAGGAAGGCACAGAACCACTAAGCTTGTCCTTGATATGTAAATAGGAATTGAAATCACCCATAAGAATCCATAGATCCGAAATTGATGAAGATAAAGACTGAATATCCTCCCATAAACTTCTTCTAGCCATAACCGAATTGTAAGCATAGATAAAGGTGAAGGAATAGGTAGTATGGGTAATCTTACAACTGATACTCACAGTGATCTCTTGAGGCGTGCAGTGAAGTAAATGAGCATCCACCCTAGCATCATTCCATAGGATAACCACTCTGCCTCCTTCTGATTCATCCAAGTTATGAAAAGCTAACCAATTAGGGAATTTTTGGTGTAGAAAATTATCCACCCCAATAGCATTCATCTTTGTTTCCAATAAACCAATAACGTCCACATGATGATTAGAAATAAAATTTCGAACCTCGTGATATTTGAGGGTCATGTTGAACCCTCGAATATTCCAACATGCTACTCTCATTGTAGGCTAACTAGTACCCCTTGGGCACTAATTAAGTCAACACTCTGCTGGGCATATTTTTTTCATACCGAAGAAATAAATTTCGTTGCCTGAGTAGTCACTTTACCAATATTGCCCACGTTCACTGGAACCTCCTCATCACATCCTCCTAAACGGGAAGGGGAGAATGATTGTCTAAGTCCAACGTGTGCATTCAATTTTTTCTGCCAATGCAGCCGTCCCCTACGCCTAACCCTTGATCGGCCTCTAGTCTGAGTAGGTTGGTTGCTTAGTCCATTAGGTGAGGAAGGGACGTCAACAGCCGCATTTCCACTATGATCTTGAATGTCATTTGTATGCTCACTACTTACCATATTCTTGTCCAAATTAAGAACTGGCTGTTTCCCCTTATCTTTGCTTACAACACCTATCTCTTCGGTCTGAACCTAGGATGTTGATCTCATATTTTGGTTCTGTCTAACCGGGGAAGACATTGGCCTAGTTGGAGACCATGTACTACCCTTCCGCCCCTTTCTATTCCCTTCATTTCTATTAGCCACCTGCTTTTCCTTTCATTTCATGATTTCCCCCACACAAATTTGCAGCAGCATGAACAGTACGAAGGCTCAAACTCAAACTTCACTGCCTAGTTTTTTATCTTACCTGAAGGCATTCTGATTGGTACTGTCTTTACCAGAGGCTTGGCCACATCAACTTCAACAAGCACACTAGCATAGGATAGGCAATCAAAAGTTGTAGTAAGCATATCCGTCATGATCGGTATTCCTACAGCCGATGCAATTTTGCTTAGGGCAATCATGTTCCAGCAACCGAGAGGCAAGGCAGGAAATGTGATCCATATAGGCATGATACTCACCTCAGCAAGAGAAAAATCAAAGTCATATGGCATTATTTTAAGCATCAAAGAATGCCCAAATATTGTATAAGCCTCCCCCCCCCCGCGGAGGACCTTCTGCCTATCATCGTCAGTTTAGAAGCAGAATATAAGCCATCCAGTAGCATGGGAATGCACTTTGGATTGAACTCCCCATTGTTTTTGTGAGGTCCATTACTGCTTTCATGCCCGGGAACCTACTAACAAACATCCCCACAAGACAGAAACCCAGCTTGCCCATAGCTTCCATAAAGTCCCTTTCATCCAAATCAATGACATTACCCAAGCAAGGAATATGCTTGAGACACATTCCATTCTGCTGTTCACGGTTACCTCTCACAATGTTTGCCCAAGAACGAGGAGGTTGAGAGGTCTGCAAAGAAATGGTGGGTGGCAGATGATTGTTTCCCACTAAGGGGGCGTTAGGTGCAGATGGTACATCTGGGACGGTTGGAGACTGGTTCCCCACTAAGGGAGGGTCCAAACCAACCTGTGTAGGTACTTGAGGAGTAATTTGGAGGTCAATGGAGATAGACTGAATATCTGGCCGAGGAGAGGGTGGATTTGGGGTGATATCATTGGGCTTCTGCATGTTCTTACCTTGGGAGACAGCCATGGAATTTGCAGCAGAAGTGGCCCCCTCAAGAATACCTAACTTCCCACTTCTGGTCTGGACCATGAGGTCCAGCCCTTAGAACGAGAAAAGATCAGATAGAGCCAACCGGGATGTTAAAATAAAGCTGATTCCAAGAATATGAAAAATACTTTCCCGAGTTTGGTATACCAGCAAACTGACATACATAGAAAGGAGGGTGGACCGTAAGCTTAATTGGTCTGATGAGTGGCGGGTTAGGTATTATCGAAACCTGCTAGGAACCGGATGAGGGATAGCACATCAGAAAACCAGAAGGAATGGGTTGATAAACAGGTTTAAGCTGTGTGAAGACGGTATAAGCAGATCAAAAGCTGATATAAAGCGGTATTTCAGGAGCAAGAGGCCAAGCTAGACCGGTGATAGAGGATTAACCAAGATTGGAAGAAAGAGCACCCCAACACACCACAAACAGACAGCAGTTAACTAGGAGATGAAGACCGAGTAGACAGAACAGTTGGAAGATGAAAGAAACCCGCTAACCAACTCAACAACGGATAAGCTGGACGGGTATAACACATGCACCCTCAAAACCAAGAACACAAATGTCCCTTATCCATCAGATAGTCTAGCAATCATATCCGGGATTGACAATGAAAACAAACAGAAGTCACACCAATAACACTCACCAACACATAAACAAAAAGAGACTAACCAACATGGAATCCATTTACATGCGTAGCAGCTTGAATATCAGCCATGGATATCAGGGAAGAGAGGTGAACTCACAGGAGTTGAGAGCTTCTCTCTCTACACTTCTCTCTCCTTCTCTTTCAATTTCTAATAAATGACTACTTGTTTTTCTTGTACTAGATTCGTTGTTTGGCTAATCTTCTTGTAATGAATTAAAGAGGCAGAGTTAGGAGTTGGATTCTAAATGAATGGATTTAACATGTGTTATCCTTTAACTAACTCAAGAGAAAGGTTGGGGATTAGAACTTAGTAATCATTGGGTTCTTGATATCGCCTAAAGATAAGGGTTTTGCGTTCTTCTAGAATTTAGGAGTTTTGTAGTTAATGCTTCTCGGGATTAATTGGAAAGGTAGAGAGACTCTTTAATTAGCCTAAGAATAAGGAATCCATAACTTGAGAGAAAATATGTTTTGCATTTGTGACCTCTATAGTATTAGAATTGGGATTCGATTACCTTGGGTTTGAGTTTGGTACTTGACTAATTTTGGGAATTCCTGACATTTTCCATGTCTTTTACTTTCTTTCCTATCTTTGATATTCTCATGGCCAATCTTATGTGGGATGTGTAGATTCTTTAGGATTGTCCGTTGTAGTTAGTGTGTTCCATTAATTCCTTAGGCTAAATAATAGAAGAAGAGTTAGTAGTAGTACCTTTATCCCATTCTCGAGGATCTTCGATACTTGTCATTAAACTCCATACTATACAATGAGTATACTTGCTCAATTCTGTGGTCTAGTGTGTTTTTGGCCTTTTAATTTAAAAATTGATTTTTGTGAGATTTTCATTGGTAATATTTTCTATGTTCAAAAACCACGCAACAGGGAAAAATGTCTATATTTGAGAGTTGAATTATTAAACAAGTGTATAAATAACCATGATATGCTTACGAATAAATGGTTTTGTAAAAGCTTCTTATTGGCATTATATGTATAAATGGAGCCATGTATTAAATGTTGTGAAAAGCATATGAACGTTAAAATGTAAAATATTGCGAAAATCATAGCAAGAACTTTATTTGTGATTGCTCCAATTATTATTGTTTTTACATGGCAAATTGTAAGTAATAAATTCTTATGCCTCAAATAAATTTACTTCAATGGATATGTGAATTTTTGCTTGGGCATTTTGGAAAAATGTATGATTTTGGATTTTATTCGGGATGAAAATTGAAAATTGAATTTTAAACTGGAAGAAATTATGGAGAATGGAATTAGAATTATTCTTTGAAGGAATAGTAATTATTTTTGAGCTATTGTATCAGTGTCTTAACACTAAGTACTCAATGAGTGAAGCCCTAGTATTAGTTCACATTAGATTAAGAGAGACTTCTGGTAGATTGGGTGTCTCCAGAAGTTTGTCTATTTTCAAATAAGGTGACACTAGTAGATGTTGAGCCGGGTCCTTAGTTAGCAACTCGGTCTCCAAGGTAAGCCAGAGAACAGACGTGAGATATCTGGGTAGATGAGAGTAATCACTAAATTCGGTTGCAATTCGATAGCTATTCACTAAATTGCGACCGAATTGCGAGAACTTTGCCATCTTACCAAACTAGTTGTTATGTTAAGTGCTATCATAAATTATATTTATTATATATTTACGACCTTTTTTTTTTTCATTTCATTTTCAATTATCAACTTATTTATAAAATATTTTTATATTAAGTTGAATGTATTTTAAGTAAATAAAAAGTTGTAATAATTTATTAATTTTGAAGAACAGATGTGATATACAGTTTTAAAAATATTTTTTAATTAAATGAAAATTATCTTTTATTTCTTTTTATATAATTAAATAAAAATTATTTTTATTCTTTTTTATATTTGTATATTAAATAATTTTTTAAATAATGTTGCTTTTTTCTTCTTCTTCTTCTTTTTTTTTTTTTTTGCTAGGTTATTTTTTTTCTTTTATTCTATAAAAATTAAAAATTAATAGAGGATTACTAATTTAGATATGTTTTCATCTTTTAGTTGTATTATTTATTTCTTAGTGCATCAAATATTGTTAAAAGTATTATTCATTATAAGTTAAAAATGAAGTAAAAAAATTATAGTAACTAATAATTAACTACTCTAATTTATAAGCCCTATATGTAACTTGATAAATTTAACTTAAAGTTCGTTCATGTTCATATACAAAGATTTACTATTTGTCTTTCAGATTTATAATATTTGAGAATAATAAAGAATTATAATAGTTTGTTAATTCAAAAGAAAAAAAATTGTAATATCCATGGTTAAGTGAAAATAATTTTTTATTCTCTTATATATATTTATATATTTGAGTATTTTATTTTTATCAATGTATGATGCTATTTGTTTCTTTTATTTTGTAAAAATTAAAACTTAATTAACGAGCAATTAATCTAGATATGTCTTCATATTTTATGTTATTTATTTATTAAAGCATCAAATATTGTAAAAGGTATCTAACTGCCAAAAAAAAAAAAAAAAAAACTTATTATTACTTAATATGATTGGAGAAAAAGTATCAAATTTAGATAAAAATTGAATTACTCTTAATTCTTGTTATGGCCTTTGACATATTTATCGACATATCGTAATATATATAATGCTCAACTATAATACAAGTCATTATTTGAAACACTATTAAAATTATATATATTAAAAACATATCTATAATATATATTGTATGACGGTTTAAAAAATTCATCTAATAAAATTTTTAAAAATAAACTATTAATTAAATAGCTATCGAATTACAACTAAGCAATGATTGAATTGCAACTAATTAATTAATTAATTGAAATTTTAATTAATTCAATCGCAAATTGATCGCAAATTTGTGACCGATTAGTGACGGATCTAGGTTCCATGGTTTAGAATTCAACGACAATAGTTTAGGGTATGGGTTTAGAGACTAAATAGCTATTGAATTAAGCCAGTCGCAAAATTGTTGCAATTTGGTCACCTTTTTTTTTTTTTTTACGGGAATAATTCTCGCCAAGAATTTGAGGGTATTAACAATTGGGTCACGATTCGGTTGTAAATTTGCGACTGAATTAAATCATCACAATTCGGTTGCTAATTTGAGACTGAATTAAATTGGTCACAAATTTTGGTCACAAAATCATGCTTTTCTGATAGTGGAAGTGATTATTATATGGCGGTATCTTACTGATGCTGAAATAATTATTAAATGGGGATATCTTATTGATACTTAAGTGATTATTATAGGCAGTATCTTACTGATACTGAAGTGATTATCATATGGTGGTATCGCGATGATACTGAATTGGTTAAATAATTTGTCTTATTATTTTAGTTAAAGTTATGGTTCAAGGCTCAAAAAATTAATGCTAATGTTCTAGGATTGCATTGTGAATAATTTACCTATCAAAAACTATTTTGGCAATATAAATGAATTATGTTTTGCAAGATTTTCCCCATAAATAATATTTATTTGGAAATACATGAAGGTAATTGGAATTTATTCATATTTGTTTAAATGATTCTACTCATGAACCATGACATATTTTATAATTGTCACAAATCTCATTACAGGACTTATTGAGATTATTATAATCTCACACAATTTTCTAACCATATATTCAGGGTAATGTGAGCTTCTTAGGATTGTGGAGTTAGAGCTATCTTTTGTAATAGTGATGGTGTTTATACAAGATTTATTATTATTTTTTATTCGATTGATTAGAACCCGGATTATATCTATTTGCACAAATACCTTGATGATTTTCGCTTGTTAATACATAGAGTCCCATAAGCATATCTTGAGTTGGTATGTTCAATGAGAAATGAGCCAAATTCTACAGGATCAAACCTTTGGGACTTAAGGAATGATATATATATATATATGTGTGTGTATATATATATAGAGAGAGAGAGAGAGAGAGAAAATATTAAATAAAAATGAAGTAGAAGAACCTAGAATATTAAATATTGAAAAATATTGAAAGGGTGTCGGCCCCACTTTCCAAAATTCATTACCATATGTAAATGCAGGTGCATGGTCGACATCAGTACTCCAGTGCATTTTCCCTTCTGATGTTTCAAAGATTTATTTATTTATTTATTCATTTCTTTTCATATCGCATTATAAAGACCCCTTATCCGAAGGATAGGGCGACATCCCTGACCCAATTGATCTACATATGTAGTGGGATATTATAATTGGTATCAGAACCTAGGATTAAATTAAGCCTAGAATTAAACTAAGCCAAGGTTTGGATTGGGTCTAGGTTTGAGATGTGCTTATGTGGATCTGTATGTTTAAGTTTATTAAGGATATAAATATCCTTTTATGACTTTTAGAATTTTAGGTATGGCTATACTTATCAAATTTGGTCTCTTCTAGAGGATGACTATTATTGTAGTGCTTTGTTGGATAATGATGACTCAGTGGAAATAAGAGGCATGTTTATACCTATGCCTCTAATTGATGATATATATATTTTTTTGAAGTTTGACCTGAAGGGCCCTATAGAGACAGGGAGATAAATAGGTTGAAGGGAACATGGTAGGTTTCAAGATGCAAAATCTCATAGGCACAAAAGAGTTGCGTATGATGATGAATTATGTGAGGTCTCTTGTGATTATTTCAGGCTTCCAATTTTGATTGTCCTAATTTTAAATAGGTGGATAAAGTGTTAATATGGGGATAAGGATAATTTTCTTTAGGATACTAAGATCTTAACCTATGCCATTGAAGATTTATGACTTTTCTTATAATTGATATTTATATGGACATGTTTGGAATATTATTTGGAATGTTCTAAATTTTGTATGAAAACATATGATTATGTGAAGTCTATGAGTTTACATGGTAACTATTATGTCAAATGGTTCTATACGATCTATTGTTTGTTGAATATGCTATATGTATCCTTCATGTCTTCAACCTATGGGTATAATAAGTACGTGAAGTGCGTGAAACTTTTTAATTTTCATATTAAAGAGGGTAATATTTGTGAGAAATAGATGCCGCCTCAATGTCAACCCAGCTCCTGTAATTTTGTTGTTCCTAGTGAAGAACAAACAACTCATGAAGATAGTCCGATGAACACAGAACATAGCAATGGTGAAAGGATAGAAAGAAATGAGGAGGTTGAGCCTAAAGTACCTAGATGCCTCATTGATCCAAGCTATCAACAAAATAGCAGAGGCATTCCGAGCATTAATAGAACAGAGGTATCCTAGAGAGGACGATGAACCCTTAGAAAGAATCTTGAAGTTTTAGCCACTCACCATCTTTGGGGAGGCAGAATAGGAATAGCAGGCCGAGCTTTAGATGGAACAGATGGATGACATTTTTTTAACCTTGCAATACTCAAAAGAAAGAAAAGTTAAGTTTGTTTCATTCAAGTTGGAGGGCCCCACTAGAGATTGGTGGCTACGGACCAAGAATGATTGGGAAATGACTAGGAAAGATTGGACTTGGGATCATTTCCTGGAAACATTTAGGAAGGAATTCATCTCACAATAGATTGTAGAATGAAGAGAAGGTAAATTCCAAAGTCTCAAGCAAGGGAATCTAACAGTGGCATAGTATGCGGCACAATTTAATCACCTCTCAAAGTTTTGCGAGTGTTTAGTTTATACAAAAGGGAATAGAACTTGACAATTCATTAAGGGACTAAGACAAGAGTTGAGAAAGGCCCTGGTACTCTTTCCTCCCATTACCTAATGCTGCTGCTGTGAATGCTGCCACATGGGCTGAGAATAGGTTTGCTAGCAAGACTCTGTTAGTATTCTGCCCTAGAAGCAATCATATGTGTGTGTGTGTGTGTGTGTATTTATATATATACATATATATTGTATATTGCATATTTTTAAATTAAAAGACATTTTTTATCTTTTAGTTTAATTAGTCATTCTGCGTATATGTGTTTAAACTATTAGTTAATTTCCTAAGAATATAATGTAGTGTTAAAGAAGTTATAATAGAGATTCTAATGTGGGATTTCTACTACATTATATAGTAGTTGTATTTAAATTATTTCTAGTCACAATATTAGTGAGATAGGATATTATTAATGCGCAAAAATTAGCACGTGTTATACTTCTTGATTTGATCAAGTGGTAGTTCTCACATCCGTGAGTATTGTGATACTCAAAGTTAGCACGTGGATGCTTGTTAAGTAAACAAGTTCATTAGATGACCTAACTATGAGATAATCACATGGATAACTATTTAGCGCCAATGACAGAATCTTATTATAGCCAATGTACACGTATTCTTAGACTTGAGATCTCTAAGATATTTTGTCTACTGAGCGTTGTATTTTGATTCTAATATCTAGAGCCCCTACAAGGCCGCCTATAAGATGGATATTAGGTACACCATAAAGTAAAAGTAGTTAAGGAAGTCAATAAATTATTTATCACTCCTAATAATAGGGGCGTATATCTCATGACCACTTGTATTGAATCATAACTCAACAAGTCCTTGGCTAAGGTGACTATGTGTTGAAAATAATTTCAATTGATACACATGTTGAATAATGTATTCTAGAACAAATACTAATAAATTTAGGTTAGAATTAATTATATTCTAGTGGGAGTTGGCTTTAATTCAATATTCTAAAACCAAATAAGATATAGTATGATGAAAGGAATTTATTGCACTAATGTTTTGCTATTGAAAGATTCATGTCAAGTCACTTGACTTTTTGGACTTTTAGGTGGTTATGATGTATTACTAAATACCGCTCATAATCTACTAAATATGAATTTATTAATTAGAGAATTAATATATTAATAGTAAGGATTATTAATTCTATAATTATTAGAATTAATTCATATTTTGCTACTAATAGACCGAAAAACCTAATAGTTCAAACACAATAAAGGAATTGATATTCAAAATATTATATGATAATATTTCGGGATTAATTTGTGAGAAGAAATAATAATTATGGGCTAATTATAAAATGTTATAATTAGTTGGGTGAAATTGTAATTATTTAAAAGGCTTGTGGTTGAATTATAAATTTGTTATAATTCAAGAGGCCTAATTACAATTATATACACTCAAAGCTTATAATTAAGGAAAAGGGATTATTATTATATATTTGTTTCCTAAAAACTTTTAGGAAACAAAAAGCATGCTCCGAATTTCTTGTTTTTGAATTGGTTTTGGTTACAAGAATTTCGGAATTCGTGTGAATCATATATGCTATGTTATGTATAGCATTGGTTTTAGTAGAAGTTTTTTTTTTTTTTTTGGGAAATTCGTGTGAATTATTAGAATTTTTCAAAATCGAGGGAAAAAAAATAGCCTTTCATTAAATAAAGAAGTATACAGCTAATTTTTCCGCAAAAACTCTGGCCGCCTTATAATTTTTCTACCAAAAAATTTTGGTAGTTCTTGAGTAAATCATTGTATGGATCAATATTAAAAAAAAATTTATCTTGAAATTTAGTGGTTCGTGCTTGGATAACTTTTCGAAAGGATTCTGCGCTCGAAAGAAAACTTTTAAAAGATGCATTTCGGAGGTAATTAATTTCTCTCCTTTTTCTTAACTCATTTAATTATATACGAATGATTTTATTGCGTGAATTTCATTTTAATTTTTCTGCTGCATGTAAACTAGTTTGCGTGATCGAAATCCAACAGTAATATCAGAATTTTCTCTTATGTGTTTTGCAAGTTTATTATTATTTTTGAAATTATTTTATAAATAAATTTGGATCTGTGAAATTGTTTCACGAATGTTTTGTGTTTTGGAAAATTCATTTTAGTGGTTATTATTATTTTTCCTCCACAAATTAATTACTGAAATTAGTTTTAGGAAAAAGGATTTGTGAAATCCTGAGATTTTTTTTTTTTTAAAGGAAAGAAAGATAAAGTGTTCCGCCGAAAAAAAGAAAAATTTTGGAATTTTAATTTGCTGAAACCGTTTCAGCCGAACGAGAAAAAAAAAATTTGCAATTATTTCCAATTCCAGCGAAATTGTTTCTCAATTGGAAATTGTTTCCCATTAATAAAATAATAATAATTAAAAAAACAAAAAGATTTGCCTTGTTCACGGCGGTGGCATCACCAAAGATGACCAAAAGGAACAACAGGAAATTGCAAGTTTCGGTTTTGCCAAAGAAAAGGAAATCAAAGGAAAATTGATATTTAAAAAAAAAGGATAGCAAAAGAAAAAAAAAAATTCTTCTAGTTTAGGCAGTGGACAACAATTCTTTTAGCTTAGCAATTTTCCGAATCAATCCTTGTTTTTTTTTCCCCTTCAGTTAATATATATATATATATATATATATATATATATATATATATATTAAAATGTTTATTATTTCTTTTTCCTTTTAACCCACAAGAATTTTCCTTTTCAAAATAAACCCGAAAGGTTTCCAAAATAAGATTTTGGATCCCATATTATTATTTTTTTTCCAAAATTGAAATTTTGGATATTTATTTTATGTTTATTTAATTATGCTTGGAGCATGTTAATGGCATGTTGGTTTGGTTATGCACATAAACCAATTAATTTTGATTAACTAA
The DNA here is from genome assembly GCA_026120185.1 of Voacanga thouarsii. NCBI lineage: Eukaryota > Viridiplantae > Streptophyta > Magnoliopsida > Gentianales > Apocynaceae > Voacanga > Voacanga thouarsii. The sequence continues at coordinate 59,523 of JANUWF010001911.1, read as the reverse complement.
TATTATGTCATGCATTTATATTGCTTCGTTTTGAATAAATAGGGCCTGCGAGTTTTACTTTTTCTCTATAATTCTCTTGTAATTTCTCTTATTATCTAATTCTCCTCGAATGTAACTCAAGGTTTATTTATTAGGAATTTATATAAATTAGATTACATAGGTTAGATATAAATAAAAATTATGTTACAAGTTTATGGAGATGGTGACCAAGACGAAGCAAAAAGATGGTAAAACTTTCTTTTCAAAACATGAATGAATACATAGGTTTGACCAAAATTAATTTCCTTCATGACTTAAGAAAATTAATGTAGAAAAGTTCATAACCAAGCCATGTAATTGAGGCAACTACAATTGTGTCAAAGTGTTAATATTTATGCATGCTAAATGTATGAAACCACTAATATAATAAATCTCTTAATTAATATTAAACCTAATATCTTCTATTAATATGGAAAGAACGAGAGCTCTTTTTCGAGACCAAGTTGTTGGGCTAACTCAAGTCTACTTGACATCGAGTATGTTTGAGTTATGAAATTTTAAATTCCCGCTTAATGTGTGGGGTTTAACTAATTTCTTCATTCCGATTGAGCTAACTCAAGCATAAAGAACATTAGAGGCAAGATTGGGTTAGCTTAAAGGTATTAAGATTAAAATATATTAATCACCCAATGATCCGGTAATTACATTCAATTTTATTAATATTGGATACCTACCATTGAACTTAAGAATGGTTTGTTGGGCAAACCGAAGATCATTCTTAAGGAATTTGTATACCGATTCACTAGGAAAGCTTCCAACAGACTTTCTCGGATCAATAGTCACTACTAAAAATTCAGGCAAATGCGACGCCCAAAAAACCGAAGTATTTGAGAAAATACCGTCGCTTTTGCTATAAATGACAATTTTTTGACCATCGTATCTAATGCCGTCGTTTTTGTTAGAAATTGCCGAAAAATCATCGTATTTACTTAATACGATGATATAAATACGACAGTCAAGGAAAAACGTCGCAATTACTCACTCGGGTTGAGATTCTGCAAACCGTCGCATTTGGTGAAAAAACCGTCACAATTGTTTCATAAATACGATGATTTTAAACCGTCGCAAATACTTATTAATAGCAATGGCCCTAACCGTTGCAATTGTTGAGTATTTGCGACGGTAATGAACTGTTGTAATTACAACCATCTCAATAAATCTTGTGACCGTAGTAATTACGACGGCCTTGACCGTCGCAAATGCACAGCAATTGCGACGGTTGCCAGCCGTCGTAATTACTACCGTCACAATTAGTTAGTATTTGCGACGGTTAAATACAACGGCCGTAACCGTCACAAATACTCAATAATTGCGACCATAAGTAAAAATGATGGTGGGACCCACCGTCATTTTTAGATTCCCCCCCCCCCCCTTCATAATTTATTTATTTGAACAACTACCACCTGCAAAGTAAACCAAACTAAGCCAAAAGTTCAATACAATTACAACCAAAATCGAGAAAAAAAAAAAACTCATCAGCAAAGCAAACATCAATCAAATTATAAATAAACCGAAATGAAACTAAAATATGTACAAGTAAAAGAATACAACATATAGAAAAAGTAGGAAATAAAATGTATCAATCCCAAATATTACTCATACACAACAATACCGAAAAAAAAAATGACTTAATCATATTGATCACAAATAGCATCATCATCAGGAGCTTCAAGTTGTTCATAGGGACAATATGTAGAACCAACATCGGGAGAGGCCGTAGAGGCAGTAGATGGAGGTCTAGGAGCTGTGACAAATGCACCTATGTCAGCTCTGCGAGATAGAGCTAGTTCCAAATGTGCCTTCATAATAGCCTTTACACATGCCTCCATACGTGCCTCCATCTCAGCTTTCATAGCCTTAATACGTGTCTCAACCTACACTCTGATAGCCTCTTCAACTTCAGTAGAATAGTTGGATGAATTTCTAATTACAGTTGGTGTTGGTCCCTTTCCCTGACATCTAACACGACCCCTCATGTCAGGACCGAACATGCGCTAAAAAATTCGATCCTTTGCCTCCTCAGTGCACTCAGAGTCAGAAAGTACCTGCCAATCTACCTCTAATCGCCTACAAAATTAAGAAATAACATACATATTAAGATAATATTAAATTTAATATATTCGTTTTGTCATATTTTAACAATTCAACCAAGTAAAGCATTAAAAATGCCTTACAATCATATCGGAAGTCAAACCATCAACCTGCCAACCACGCCACCTTCGTGTCGCAAGAAACATATCATACTGTGACGTCGACTGGCCTTGTGAGGCTCTCTGCAAACATGAACAACAGTTAATTAGATAATATATATATATATATATATATATATATACACACATATATATATATAAGGATTTTTTTTTACAAACTACTAATAAAGACGAAATACCTGATCAAGTATGACAGAATGTGGCATCCTTCCTGTGGCTGGAGGATATGTAATATATGATCGATTCTGATTGTTCTGCACTGACTCTGCCTGAGAATTAATAACGTAGTTAATATGTAACAAAAATATACCATAACTATCTTATATACGTAAAAAACTTCACAATATAAAAAGTCTAATAGAGTTAATTATATGACCTGCACATCCTCTAAATACCATTAATCAACTAACATCCTCCATTGACCTTCATCGACCCTTCTATCTCCACAAGTAATAGGCTCTGTAGTATGTTGGAAAAGAATATAGTATCTACGCTTGAACATAGATTTGTAATCTTTTCAGTCTGCACAAAGCATCTTCATTGTGACAGTACGTCCCTCAAGTGGCATAGTACGTCCCTCATCTTCATTGCAAAATGGTAAAGCTCAAAACAAGATTAAAAAAGACAACATCCTTGGAAGAGATATTACCAGATTCAGTAGAACTCATACCTTCAGTGGCCGATTGGTTTGAATGAACAAAGCTGCTCCAAGTGCTTTTGGACAGCAAAGAACAAAGTGCTTTTTGAAGGTGTTAGTTGCCAGCCAGAGGTCATTATACACAGGAAATCCAAACAAAAATCCATCCACCTCCGCAATCTCCGAGATTTTTTTTTAAGTGAATGATTTTTTATCTATTTTTAAATATTATATATATATATATATGTATATATATATATACATATATACATATATATATATATAATATATAGAGACATTAGAGAAATTTAATTCGAGCTAATTTGGAGGTGCATTTCTTTTAGCTTTTCGTCCTTAATTTTTATCTTAAAAAAAGCATACAGAAGAATTTATTCTTTATTCTTTATTTGAGACACATCTGTTGAGGAACATTTTTTCTCCTGTCAATAAAAACCCACCGAATTTCTAAACAACCTTTTAAAAAAAATAAAAAGATAGAATTTCACATAGATGCACGTGTAGTGTCTTCAAACTAATTTTATCTTTGATTTAAATACACTAACATGGTAGGTCCACCATAAATTATAAAAAACATTCTTGAACAGTATTATTCTCTATTTTCCCGACAATATAATTTAAAAAATGTATTTCATTTTATCATTTTCTTCCATTTTTCACTTGCTAAGATATTTATTTATGTAGTTTCCTACATGAATTTATTATTTTATTGTTTCTTTTATTTTTGCTAATCAAGATATTTAATTAATAAGAATAAAGATCAAGTTACATAGATGAACTAAATATATTTATAGTAATAAAAAAATGCCATATTTCATAAAATCTTAAGTAATGAAAGTATAATATACAAAAAAATAAAACAAATACACTAAACTTTTCCTTTTAACTCTTTTGCTGCCAGCCTTTATCAACATCAGAATAAATAAAACATAACCATATTTCAGTCCTTATATATATATATATATATAACAAACAAAAGCAACAAAGAAAAAGAAAATCGGTGAAAAACTAACACCATTAGACAAATTGAAGAATACAAATGGATAAAGACAAATTGAAGAAAACAAATGGATAAACAAAAATTGAAGAAGACAAATTTTTAAAGAAAAAGATTAAATTATTTTAATTAGAAATTATAAAATTACTTTAAAAATTAAGAATGTTATAATTTAATAAACTAATAAATGATAAAACTCAATTAAAAAAACAATACACATATATTTGATTTCTCAGGATAATAGATAATTTAAAATAAAAATAATTAAAAACCACAAAAATTTTAAGAAGAAAAGAATGCTTAAATTTAAAAAAATGCTTGGTGAAGAGCCTTATCAATATTATAGCATATAAGTGATCTGTACATATCCACAAGTTGAGTCTGTCCATGTATATATATATATATATATATATATATATATATATATATATATATATATATATAACAAACAAAAGCAACAAAGGAAAAAGAAAATCGGTGGAAAACAAACACCATTAGACTAATTAAAGAAGACAAATGAACCAAATGCTATGCAAAGTTCAAATTGGATGAAGACTAAATGAATTACGATATGGTATATCTAGCAAAAAAAAAAAAAAAAAGGATATGGTCAAAGAATTAGCAATAAAGTTCTACTAAATGAGAGTGCATGCAAAAATACTATTTCTTTATTGTTTAATTTTTTAATAACCATAATTTTACCATATTTTTTTAATGCATAATAAACCATAATTTAAACATAATTTTTTAATGCATCGATTATACTGTATATAAATAATATATATATATATATATATATATATCTTAGAATAACTAATTATAATAGTTAAAATCAAATTCAAGCTCTTTAATATCAATATATGAAAACTTAAGATGTAAACAAAAATATATTTAAAAAATCAATGATCTAACTATTACATATATTTATAAAATTAAAACAAGTTTAGTGACAAAATTTGAAGGTCATTCGTTTTATTTTATCACATTTGTACAGTAATATCTATAAAATAGAAAGATATCTTAATATTTATAAATATAAAGATATTAAATTAACGATCCAGCCGTTAAATTTATTATAATCATTACTAATAATATTTGTGACTAAATTTGAAAATAATCATATAAAATTTTAAATAATTTTGAGAGGTATTGTTATAATTAGACTAAAAACGACAGTTACAACAAACCATCGTATTTGGTCTACTCTATTGCGACGGTAACAATAAACCATCGTATTTGGATAAAACCGTTGTATTTGGTCTACTTAATTGCAACGGTTAAAATAAACCGTCGTATTTGGTCTACTCTATTGTGACTGTTACAGTAAACAATCGCAATAGACCTACTCTATTGCGATGATTAAATTAAACCGTCGTATTTGCCCTACTCTATTGCAACGGTTACAATAAACCGTCGTATTTGGCCTACTCTATTGTGATAGTACAATGAACTGTCATATTTGGCCTAATCTATTGCGATGGTTAAATTAAACCGTCATATTTAGCCTACTCTATTGCGACGGTTTGTATAAACCGTCGTATTTGGTCTGTCGTTTGGCATTATACCATTGTTTTAGGTCTATCTATTGTGACAGTTACAAAACCGTCGTATAAAGTAACCTATTACGACGGTTTTTTGACCGTCGTATTTTTCTTCATCGCATTTGCCCCATTTTTTTTGTAGTGAGTCAGGGCTATTGGTTTGAGTAAAATAGTAGAATAATAATGACCTAATTATTTACATTACATGTACATATACATTTCGCAATCTTTATATCTAGGTCATTTGCATCATATCGACCAACTTAAATTTATGTAGTATCTTGGAAACCAATAAACTTACTGAGTCAAATTTTTTGGACTAGTATAGCAAGTTGAGAATTGTTCTCAAGTCGGAAAAGTTACTATATGTGCTCGAGGCTCCTATTCCCCCACTACCAGCTCAAAATGCTCATGCATACTGTCCACAAAAAGCAACAAGAAGATAGTGACACAGCATCCTATATAATGCTGGCATCAATGACTCTGTAATTGAAAAAAATAACATGTGCATATGAATGTTTACTCGATTATTTTTCATCTTCAAGAGCTATTTAATGTACAAGCTAGAATGGAGAGATATGAGATCTCTAAACAATTGTTCCATTCTAAAATGGCTGAGGGTACTTCTATGGCCACTCATGGGCTAAGAATATTAGGCTTGATTGAGAAGCTTGGGTCTCTTGGTTTCATAATGGACAACAAATTAAGTATTGATTTAGTTCTACAACCACTACCAAGTAGTTTTTCACAATTTATGATAAACTACCAAATGAATAAAATTAAGTCCACTATACCGAGCTAATCAATCTTCTCAAAACTGTAGAATCCTCCATGTAGAAGGAAACTAATGCAGTTACGTTAGTAGATTCTTCATATTCTAAGAAGAAAATTATTAAAAAGAAGAAGTAGACTCCCACTAAGCCCAAGGGTGGCGTGAAGAAAAAAGAAGTAGCCACCAAAGGCCTATGCCATCACTATAGAAAGATGGGCTGTTGTAGGTGCAACTACAATGCCTACCTAGAGACCGTGAAGGAAAAGAAGAAGAATGAGAAGTTTGAGGGTACTTTTACTTCTACTCCTGGTATATTTATAATTGGGATTAATACTATTTTTAAAAATAAGATATGGGTATTAGATACTGATTGTGAATCTTATTTGTGCAATAATTTATAGTGACTAAAGGACAGTAGAAGACTTGAAAAAGGTGATATAGACCTACGTGATGCAAATGGACCATAAGTTGTTGCACTTACTGTGTAGACTTATCATCTACATTTACCTTCTAGATTAAATCTAGAACTTACAAACTAATATTATATACCTGTTTCACTTAAGAATATTATCTCCGTTGCTTGTTTAGACATGAATGATTTTCATTTAATTTTCAAAAATAAATGTTGTTCTTTTTCATTAAATGATGTCCAATATAGCACTGCAAGTTTGATAAATGGTTTGTATATTTTAGACATGGATGATCTTGTTCTCAATATAAATAATAAGAAGCAAATAAAAGATAACTCAATCTCATCCTACTTGTAGCATTATCGTTTAAGCCACAAAAATAAGAATTGTGTTTCTAAGTTACACAAGTTTGGGGACTTAGGGTCATTTGATTACGAATCATTTAGCATATGTGAGTCTTGTTTACTTGGAAAAATGATAAAACACCTTTTTCTGGAAAAGGGGAAAGAGCTAAAGAGTAATTAAAACTCATACATACTGATGTATATGCCAATGTCAATGCAAGTAAGAGGAGGTTATTAATATTTAAATACCTTTATTGATGATTGTTCACGATATGAGTATTTGTATTTAATGAAATACAAATCAGAAGCCTTTGGCAAGTTCAAAGACTTCAAGAATGAAATAGAAAAATAACTTGGTAAAAGGATTAAAACTCTAAGATTTGATCGAGGAGGTGAATACTTAAGCCAAAAGTTTCAAGGTTATCTAAGAGATAACAAGATATTATCTTAATGGATTCTATCATATATATCTTAACATAATAGTGTATCTAAGAGAAAGACAAACACTTAAAGGGAACAGTATGAGTAAAATTGAACTTAGCGAAGTTTAAGAAAAACAAACAAATATAGATCAACCGTCTCAACCTACATCTATTGAGAGAATAGATGGACCTTCGTCTACACAAGATCCTCATAGACCGAGTAGCATATATGTGGCACTTGAGAGATATGGATTTCTCATAAGTGACCATAATGACATATTACTGATAGATGAAGATGAGTCTACTACTTATAAGGATGTTTTGAATTGTTCAGAATCTAACAAATAGCTCGAAGCTATGAAGTCAAAGATAGATTCCATGTATGAAAACCAAGTATAGACCTTGGTTGATCCACCTAAGGGAATCAAACCTATAGGGTGCAAATGAGTTTTCAAGAAGAAAATCAATATTGATAGTAATATAATTACCTATAAAGCATGTTTGGTTATTAAAAGTTATCGCCAACAACATAGTATTAACTATGACGAAACCTTCTCGTTAGTTGCCATGCTGAAATCCATAAGGATACTCCTAGCACTTGCTACCTATTATGATTATGAGGTCTGACAAATAGATGTGAAAACAATTTTCCTAAATGGAAACCTAATCGAGGAAATGCACATGACATAACCTGAGGGTTTCACATCCAAATATAGCACAAAAGTATGCAAGTTGAAAATGTCCATCTATGAACTTAAGCAAGCTTCTCGAAGTTAAAACATCCATTTTGATGAAACAATTAAAGAATTTGGTTTTATCCAAAACATGGATGAACCTTGTGTATATAAGAAGATTAGTGGAAGTGCAATCATTTTTCTATTACTTTATGTTTATGACAAATTACTAATAAGAAATGATATACCTGTCCTTCAATCTGTAAAAGTTTGGTTACCTAAGAATTTCTCCATGAAAGACCTTGGAGAAGCAACCTATATTTTAGGAATAAAGATCTATAAGGATAGATAAAAAAGGTTGCTTGGTATTTTATAGTTAACATACATAAATAAAGTGTTGAAGAGGTTCAATATGGATCAATCTAAAAAAGGATTCTTACCCATGTCTTATGGAGTAAGCCTTTTAAAGTCGATGTCTCTTAAGACACAAATGAAAATGGATCACATGAGTACAATTTCATATACTTCGGCAATTGAATCTATTATGCATGCTATGATATAAACTAGATCCAATGTATCATGTGCTATTAGATTTACGAGTAGATACTAATTTGACCTTGGAGAGGGCCATTGGACAGCCGTAAAGAATATCCTTAAGTACTTGCGAAGAACTAAAGATTTATTCTTGTTATATGAAAAATATGATTTGAAAGTAAAAGGGTATACTAATGCCAATTTTTAGTCCAATAAAAATGACTTCAAATCAAAATCAGGCTACGTATTCACGTTAGGTGGAGGGGCAGTAAGTTGAAAAAATTCCAAATAAGATACTATTGCCGACTAAATGACTGAAGCTGAGTACATAGCCACTTCTAAAGTAACTAAGGAAGCAGTTTAAATCAAGAAATTCGTGACCGAACTAGGAGTGGTCCCTAGCATTGTTGATCCAATACTTTTGTATTGTGACAACAATTGAGCCATTACCCAAGCAAAGGAGCCATGGTCTCACCAGTGATCAAACATGTATTAAGACTCTATCACCTGATCCGAGAAATTATAGATATAAAGGATATAAAGATAGTGAGAGTTCCTACGGATAAGAACATAGCGGACCCGCTTAATAAGGCGTTGCCCCAGAAGAAATATGATAGACATGTTAAGTCATTCAATATTATATACATGAATGATTGGCTCTGGTGCAAGTAGGAGGTTGTTACTGTTATATCCTAGAGACAATCACATGTATATTGTATATAGTACATTTATGAATTAAAATGCATTCTTTATCTTTCAGTTTAATCAATAATTCCATGTATATATATCTAAAACTATTAGATAAAGTCCCAAACACATAATATAGTGTTAAGGAAATTATGATAGATATCATAATGTGATATTCCTACTACACTATAAAGTACTTGTACTAAAATTATCCATACTCATAGTATTAGTAAGATAGGACATCATAAAAGCGCAAAGACTAGCACGTATTATACTTCTTGATTTCATCAAGAGGTGGTTCTCACATATGTGAGTATTGTGATATCCAAAGTTAACACGTGGATAATTGTTAACTGAACAAGTTCATTAGATGACCTAACTATGAGATAACTACATGAATAACTATTTAGCGCCAATGACAGAATCTTATTATAGTAAATGTGCAAGTATCCCTAGATTTAAGATCTCCAAGTTACTTTGTTTGCTGAGCCTTGTACTTTGATTCTAATATATGAAGTTCCTAAAAAATTGCCTATGGAATGGATATTGGGTACAACGTAAAGTAAGTGAAAGTAATTGAGAGAGTCAATAAAGGATTCATTACTCCTAATAATAGGAGCGTATATCTCACGGTCACTTATGTGGAATCATTACTTGAGAAATCCTTGGTCAAGGCGACTATGTATTGAAAATAGTTCAAATTGATACACATGTTGAGTAATGTATTCTGGAACAAGAACTAATAAATTCGAGTTAGAATGAATTATATACTAATAGGAGTTGGCACTAATTCCATACCCTAAAACTAAATGAGATATAGTATGATGAAAGGAATTTGTTGCATTGATGTTTTACTATTGAAAGGTTCATGTCATGCCACTTGACTTTCTAGACTTTTGGGTGGTCATGATGTATTATTAGATAATCTGCTAAATATGAATTTATTAATTTAAATTAATAAATTAATCTTAATTAGAATTAATAAGTTAATTCTAATTATTAAGGATTATTAATTCTATAGTTATTAGAATTAATTCATATTTTGCTATCAATATACTAGAAAACCTAATAGGTCACACATAATAGAAGAACTGATATTCAAGATACTATACGATAATATTTGAGATTAATTTGTGAGAAGAAATAATAATTTTGGACTAATTATAAAATTTTATAATTAGTTGGGAAAAATTATAATTATTTAAAAGGCTTGTAGCCAAATTATAAACTTATTATAATTCAAAATGCCTAATTACAATTATATAAACTCAAAGCCCATAATTAAGGAAAATGGATTATTATTAAATATTTGTTTCCTAAAAACTTTTAGGAAACAAAAAGTATGCTCCGAATTTCTTGTTTATGAATTGGTTTTGGTTACAAGAATTTGGGAATTTGTGTGAATTATATATGCTATATTATTTATTATTTTTTTTAATGAAGTTTTTTTTTTTTTTTTAAACCACCCAATGGGTGGGAAATTTTATAGAGATAGAAGAGGGGAATACAAGGAGGGGGTATTAGCCTGACCTCCGAATAATTATAAACAAAATCTAATGGAAGGGACTTGTATCTTGTCCATATGGTATAATCCGTGAAAGTGCCTAGGTAACTCTGAAGAGTTAGAAAAAGTAAATCACCTGTTTTGAGTCAATGCATAGTTTGCTAATTGTTCTGCAATCTGATTCCCCTCCCTATAAACACAAGTAACAGTAAATCGTCTGAATTTCCCCCAAAGTAGCTGGAGAAGACGACTAATTTGGAGGTCCTTCCAGTTCGATCGAGCTCCATCAGCAATTTGTCGGACTAGCAATTTACAATGTGACTGTATTAGAATATCGAAGTGACCCAGCCTGAGACACCACCTAAGTCCCTCGACCAATGCAGAAAGCTCAGTAGTGAAACTATCCGATTGACCAATAGTTTGGGCAAAAGCCTGTATGAAACTGCTGTCTCCGTATCTCAGAATGCCTCCGACACTGGATAAACCAGGATTCCCTTTACGTGCTCCATGAACATTTAGAATGACCTCATCGTGTGCTCCCTTCAACCAAACGACTGCCTCTATCTGTCTCGTCTTTGAAGCCTTCCATGAGATAGGGAAAAACCGAGAAAAGTCTCGCAAATCCCGCATGTAAGCTAACAGGGAAAGCTTGCATGTTAGCTGCGAAAGTAGTGGCCACTGCAAGACAAAGTTTGTGACATTGAAAGTGGAGATTATCATTCCTACATTTGTTCCTGTACTTCCAGATCTCCCATAATGAAATAGCAAAGAAGCGTCGGCTACTAACTATCGCAGAAGAGGTCCCCTTCCACCAATAATTAAAGAAGTCGACAAAGGAGTGCCAACAAGTTGGACTTTTACGTCTAGGGTGATGGGCAGCAGCAAGCTCCCAAAATTCCATCACCGCAGAGCACTTAAAAAATAGATGGGTAGCAGATTCCTCTGCTGCCCAACATAGATTGTAGCACAATGGGAGCTCAAACCCTAAATGTTTAAGACGCGAATCTAGTGCAAGGATGCCATTGAATAATTTCCACAAGAACACCTTAATGGAGGGTTGGATTTTGAGATCCCCAATATCTGATGCTCCCTGATGGGGCTCGCCTTTGAGACGAACAACTTGCCAAGCTGAGGAGGAAGAAAAACTCCCATTCTCAGAGAGTTTCCAAATCATCGTGTCATCATCACCTGAATTAAGAAAAGGCGGCAACAATGTAATAATTTTATACGCCCATCCCGGATCCAACAATTGCCTGATCAGATTAACATTCCAAAAACCACTGGATATTATATATAGCATTAGTTTAAGTAGAAGTTTTTTTTAGCAAATTCATGTGAATTCTTAGAATTCTTCAAACTAAAAAAAAAAAAAAAAACATAGCCATTCATTAAATAAAGAAATACACAGCTAATTTTTCCCTTTTAATTTCTTTTCACAAAATAAAACCCTAGCTGCCATATAATTTTTCTAGCAGAAAATTTTGATGGCTTTTGAGTACATCCTCATGTGGATCAATATTAGAGAAATTCCTAAACTTGAAATTTATTAGTTCGTGCTTGGACAATCTTTTGAAAGGGTTCCGAGTGCGAAGGAAAATTTTTAAAAGTTATGTTTTCTAGAAAATTTAATTTTTCTTTCTTCTTCTAACTTATTTAATTATATATGAGTGATCCTATTGCATAAATTTCATTTTTATTTTTTCTCTATATGTAAACTAATTTGCATGATCGAAATCCAACAAACTCCATCCTTGAACAAGCAATTTCCTATGAAAAGACCTGCCAAACAACAATGGGAGCACAAAGGAAAACAAGCAAGGACCATGCCAATAGGAACTGCTCGGAATGCAATTATTTGCCACTTATGTAGAAGGAAGGGACATAAGGAAAAGGATTATTGGTTTATGGGTACAAATAGGAAATGTTTTAATTGTAAATATACCACTCATTGGAGAGATAACTGTCCAAACCCGCCTTAATTCAATCAAAGAAACCCTGCCCTCCCATCAAACCCAACAAACCAAGGTAATGCAATGGGAGCCAATATTGGTAACAATCAGAAGTCCTAAGTGAAAACTAAAGTATTTCAATGAATTGAGAAAAACCTTTGGAGAAAAAGCCACTATGGAGGAAGGTATGCTTACTATGCAAAGCTATGCAACAAATGTGTTGATCTCTGTTCCATACATTTACGTGTAACTTTGGTGCGTACCCAGTACTATTGTACTAGTTTGGAATTTCCACTTTACTACAAGTATGAGATCATAATTTGGAGGGATGGTAAAATTTTATAAATTTGGTATGGTATGGGCATGTGTAAAGGAGATTTCTGCATCTCTTTCCTAAATTCTAATGATACAAATTGCTTATTTTTTTACTTTTTTAGTGCATAAAACTTTCTTTTTCTTCTTCAAATGATATTAACTTATGTGCTTATTTTTTTACTCAACGTCTCTTAATGCTCGTTGTAAATACATTTCTTTTACTAAGGCTTAAGTATCCAAGAACTTCTTCTCTTCATTGAACGGAAGTGTTTGGTTCTATAATCATACCAATGTCATTGACAATCAATTGTTTCAATCTTTTCACCTTCGTGTACTTTGATATTTTCGTGATCACTATTCTTCTCTTGATGTTGAATTCTTCAACCTTTTCTTTTTTTTTTCCCCCTTTTAAGTTGTAACTTAACTTCTAGTACTAGAGTACCTACGAGAGTGGGACTATCACGAAGGTCTCACGAATAACTCATCAAACCACACGAAATTAACTATCTCACTTATGTTTTGTAGTTAGCCACAATTGTATTTGATTTGAAGAGCAGAGACACTACTTGTATTAAGCAAACCATAAGGCATTTCCGGATTACAAGAGAAGAATTAGTTCAGGAATATAAGTGCAATACCTGACCTGAACTCGGAACTCATTGATGTGTGATTAAATTAACCTAGAGTTTCATACTTGAAAGAGAAGGAAATGGGAAAAGTGAACCAAGATTTCTGCGAGAATGATCAAGGAATAACATATTATGGTGAAAGATTGCATAGGCCAAAACGAGGAGAAACTGACGAAAAAGATTTTGAGAAGAGTGCACAAAGTTTGATACACCATTTGCCTTGAGGAAACATATAATATCTGTTGCATTATTGTAGCTTGCTTAAGCCTAAATGGAAATGAGAATGCGTTATATTGGATCTTGTCAACTTAGTTATCGATGATTTCTTGTGGGATTCCGAAAAGTCAATGGTTGCCTGGAAGGATATTTGCCTTCCCAAAAATGAGGGAGGACTTGGATTGCGACACTTCCAGACTTGGAATGCTGCGCTTTTGACTAGAATCATTTGGGACATACATGCAAAAAAACAATCCTTGTGGGTTAAATGGGTGGACCACTTCTACACGAAGGGTAGATCTATTTGGGAGATAGAACATCACAAGGACCATTCCCCACTATTTTGTAGGTTGTTGGAAATTAGAGATATGATCATTGAACGGGAACGGGATTCTCACACCGCTGTTGTTCTTCTTCACACTTGGGCAATGGTACCTCTTCGTTCACCTCTCAAGCTTATGACTACCTTAGATTTACTTCATCGAAAGTTTATTGGGCCAATACTATTTGGAAACAGGGCCTAACCCCCCAAGCATTCATTCATGGCCTGGTTATGTGCTAGGGGATGGCTGAAGACCAATGATGCACTTGTTTTCCGGTTGGATGACTTGTCTTGTGCACTGTGTAAGGCCCTACCGGAAATGACTAACCACTTATTTTTCAAGTGTTCGGTTTCAGCGACTATTTGGAAGGAAGTTAAAGTTTGGCTAGGCTTACCACACGGGTTAAATTCGACCAACTCTTGCCTCCGGTGGTACAAGCGTACCAACCATGGTATGTCGTGGATTGCTAAAACTAAGGCTACTGCTTTGCTTGCCACTCTATATTACATCTGGAATGTCCGTAATAGAGTGCTATTTAAGGGTGTAGCTTGCCAACCTTTGGAAATTTCTAAAAGGATCAAAACATGTGTATACTGTTATTTTAACTTTGTACCCTGATGTTCAGACAAATTTTGGGACTTGTATTGACCACTGCTAGTCCATAGTCCTCTTAATTGTTAACTAGTAAGCCATCCTATAAATATCTTTAGATCAATATCAATCATTTACATTTTGATAAAAAAAGATGTTGAGAAATAAGAAGGTTTTAATGTTTAAAGTTTTGTGAGAACACCACGAGGTACAAATGCAACTTGGGAAATAGAAGAATAAATGAGAAGAAAGTACCCAGAATTACTCTATGGTACGACAATAGATAATTTTGGGGACAAAGTTTTTTTTAAAATGGGGAAGGGTGTAATACCCCAGCCAATTTCACCTTGGAAACTAGAATGAAGACAATCATTATTTCAATATTTTGAATCTATTATGTGAATATTGTATTTAAAATACCCTTGTGACTTTTAATTGTAATTATGAAATAATGTAAAATATATGTGTTTACTAATGTGAATAGTTGGCTTTTATGAATAATACATGATTCAATAATTAAATTTATTATTATTTAAAAAGAAACATTATTTCAATTTAATTCAGAACCAAAAATAATAATTTCTATAAAAATTTAAAGTCTAACTTTGGTTAAATTTGAATTTTGACCAATTAGAGGTCATGGTCAACTTAAGACGAAATTATTTTGACTAGTCATCAAATTAGTAACTAAGACTATTTTGACTTGGCCATTGAATCTCTTTTAATCTTAGCCTTCCATTTTTTTCAACATTAAAAAAAATTCATCTACACCTTTGGTCCAAGAAAGCCCGAAAGAAAACCTGCCAACTCTTCCTCATTCCTAGCCATCCAACACTCCTCTTCCTTTCTCTCTTTTTATTCACTTTTTCTTTAAATTCTTGAGGTTCTAAACTTATATCAAATGAGGAAATTTTTGTTCTTGAATTACCCAGACTCTTCAACACTTCAACTCATCATCTAAGGTAAAAAAATCCAATTTTCCTTCTTGCTAAGGCTGCCAACAGTGTTCCACTTTCTCGCTAGAAATTTTTGTTTTAATTATAAAACGATATTTGGTGGAATCTTGGATGAATTTTGTTGGCCTTGATAATTTGATGGGTTGTATATGATTTAAATTCAATGTATTAATTTGTGAAAGAAGAAAATCCCACATTTTGCTCCCTTAAAGTTGCTGACATTGTAGTTTCACTCTGCTTGCATAATTTTATGACGATATCTTGAAGAGATTTTGGGTGAAGTCATGTTTTACTTAAGTCATTGAAGGGTTAAATGTGTTTTAATATCATTGAATTAATGAGCTATTAAAAAAAAAAAAAAAAGTTCCCTCGTCAACAATGATTTCTCTTCTTGGTTGGGATTTTATTATTTATTTATTTATTCATTGTTTGATTTATGAGATTTTGGTTAAATTCTGTGTAAAATCTTGCTTAGAAAATCTAATAAATATTTTTATTTGGTAATTCATTTTTTTTATTTTGTTTAAAGTGTTAAAATTTTAGGATTATGTATATTCATCTATTTGACTGACACAATTTACCGTGTCAATGGAAGCAAAATGACCTGGAGAAAAGAAGCTTCTATATGCTCAATGTTAGGCCATTATTGGTTGAGCTCACTATTTGCCCAATGCTAATCCATGACTAGTTATGTTGTCTCTGCAGGCACAGTAATACATTGAACTATGGGAGACACTGGCTTTAGTCTTAAATTAATTTTGAATTGTACCGGTTGCTATTATTTTAAAGTGTAATTTTGGAAGTTCTGCACATCTCCAAAACAATTGATCATGTGTAATTCGAGGTTTTAGTCAAAGAAGTCTCTTCTTGGTACTTGATTTTCATCAAGCAATTTCATCTTTGGTTATCACTTATTAATCAAAGAAGCTTTTAAAACACTTGGTATTAAACACTAATTTGGGTTATCAAATAGTGCCTTAGCTTAGGACATCTCTTGCTAGTAGGTTGCTAAGCATATGCCTAATGAAGGATAATTTTGCCATTTTGTCACATTTCGTTTTTAACCCCAATATCAACGAGGAGATCCCATTTAATTTTATTAGCTTCACACTAATATTTCAGCTTTCTTTTGTCCTTCTGAACATAGAAGGCCTTCCTTGCCATGGGAGTTTCTCCTATTCAGGTTGCTTAGTTTGCTGAATCTTTCTCTTGTTATTGCTCTAATTTATTCATTACCATAGAAGAATATTCCTTGCAGCTTGTTGAAGACCATTCATCAGTTTTCTTTTCTTGTTGGAGTTGTTTGGGTAAATGAAAGAAATTGTTGAGTTAAATATTGAATGGAATTGTTGAATGTCATTTTGAGTTGATTGGACCTCCAGTGAGGTCATTTATGATACTTATAACTAAAGTGGCTTGATTGTGAGTTGGGAATACTAAGGACACAAACGGTTACCTAATACCTTAGGATGATAGTTAGAATTTCTATGAGGAAAGTTCATATTGAAATTTGATTTATATGTAATTTATATGGTAGATTTGTCGGAGATAGAAGGTGGTGGTCTAAAGAATTAAATTAATGTTGATGATTTTGCTAGTTTGGACAGAGGGAAGTCCTTATACCTAATGGACTATCTTTTGCAAGTATGATTTATAGGACTTATGAATCCACACATTACATTACAAATAATTTATTAATAACATATTTATGTACATACCCTTTGCTCAAAAATTCTTGATACGAATTATATTCATGACAAAAACTTTATGGAATGAATCATGAACATGACAATTTGGAAAAATGCTTATACTTGAGATGCTTATTCAATTATATTGTGAAATGAAATATTCAGCATAATACCTTGGGAAAAATACCTATATTTGAGAATTGAATTATTGTACAACCGTATATATATATACACCCATGATATGCTTACGTATAAATGGTTTCATAAAGTCTTCTCATTGGCATTATATTTATGAATGGAGCCATGTATGAAATGTTGTGAAAAGCATCTGAATGTTAAAATTATGCATTTTCATGATATTGCGAAAATCATAGTATGAACATTTTTTGTGATAGCTCAAATTATTATTGCTTTTACATGTTATGCCTTGAATAAATTTACTTGAATGGATATGCAAATTTTTGCTTGGGTATTTTGGGAAAAGTATGATTTTGGATTTTAGTCGGGTGAAAATTGAAAATTAAATTTTACACTAGAACAAGTTTTGGAAAATGGAATTGGAATTATTCCTTGAAGTAATAGTAATTATTTTTGAGCCAATTAATCTGTGTCTTGACATTTAGTACTCAATGGGTGAAGTTATAGTATTAGCTCGCATTAGATTGAGGGAGACTTCCTGTAGATTGGCCATCTCCAGACATTTGTCTCTTTTAGAACGAGGCGACAGTACTAGACGTTGTGTCTGGTGCTTAGCTAGCAACTTGATCTCTAAGGAGAGTCAGAGGATGGACGTGAGACATCTGAGTAGATGAGGGTAATCATTCTATGGCGGTATCATAACGATATTGAAGTGATTATTACATGGCAATATCTTTCTGATACTGAAGTGATTAGTAAAGAGCAACATCGTGATGATACTAAATTGATTAGATAATTTGTCTTGATATTTTAGTTGAGGTTATGGTTCAAGGCTCAATAAAAATAATGATAATGTTCTGGGATTATGCTGTGAATAATTTACTCAACAAAAGTTATTTTGGCAATGTAAATGAATTATTCTTTGCCGGATTTTTTCCATAAATAATATTTATTTATAAATGCATGAAGGCATTTGAAATTTATTGTATTTGTTCAAAATGATTCTACTCATGCATCATGACATATTTTATAACTTTCACAAATCATACTACAGAACTTATTAAGATTATTATAAGCTCACATGATTTTCTAACCATGTATTCAAGGTAATGTAAGGTTATTAAGATTGTGGAGTTAGAGTTATCTTTTGTAATAGTGATTGTGTTAATACAAGATTTATTATTACCTTTTATTTGAATGATTGGAAATTTTGCTTTGGGGACTTATGATTATGTCAGGATTGTAATAAATTCATTTGAAATTTTAATTTGAGTTCAAAGTTTAGGAGATTTATTTATTTATTCATTTTTTCATATCGCGTTATAAAGACCCCTTGTCCAAAGGATGTGGCAACATCCCCGGCCTGATTATGTAACGTATGTAGTGGGTGTTACACGAGGGATCCTTATAAGGATGGATTAGAAATGGAATAAAATATGTAGGGTAAGGCCTAGAATTCTAATCCCCGATCCGTCTTGGCCGAGTAGTCATCCACACAATTGGTACCATCTCTAGCATTTGTATGTGGGCCGGCTTGCACAGTTTCGTGCCGTGCTAGGCCGGTCCCAGTGGGCCATGCAGGCTGGTCCAACTCATAGGGGGCAGGTCCATGTCGGACCCAGGGCTTGAAACCCTAGGCCTGACACAGCCCAGGCCCTAGGCCTATAAGGCCCCAGAGCCGATCTCGGGCCTATCCTCTCTCTCCTTCTTTATTTTTTTTTCTTAATTCGATTAAAATTTTCAATGTGCACTTGTTTTGTAATTTTTTATTATTATTTAAATAACACAATTGTTTAAAATTATAAAAAAGCCACATTACAACAATCTAAGCATTTAGGGACACTAATTAATTTGTTTTGGGATGCTAATTTATGTCGTGAAATTGTTTACTGACACTTTTATAAGTGTCCCCGCATGCGTTGCTAAAAGTGGTGTCGCCAAAGAATTTTACGACGCAAGATTTTGCGTTGGTAAATTAAGTTACCGACACTTTTCTCATAAACGTCTCTAAATTTACCGACGCTTCTCCTATAAGCGTCTCTACATTTATCGACGCTTTTCCTATAAGCGTTTCTAAATTTACCTACGCTTTTTCCTATAAGTGTTTCTAAATTTACCAACGCTTTACTTATAAGCATCTCTAAATTTACTACGCTGAAATTCTCTAACGTTGTTAATATAACGACATCTTTTAAAAGTATCCCAAAATTACTGACACAAAATTCTGATTCTCTCTACTTTTCTGGCTACGTTTTATGTTTATAACGTCTCGAAATTTGTGAAACTTTATTCTATAAATGTCCCAAAAATTAGCGACACATAAATATAATGTCGTCCCCTTTTTTGCAACGCAATCAATCATAGTGTCCCAATTTTGGCCTCACTTTATTTTAAGCGTCCCAAAGTTGACAATTATTATATTTTATTATTTGAAATTTTTTTCCAATTTAAAATATGATAAGAAATGTTTCTTTTTACATTGTATAATAGAAAGTTGTAAAGCAATCAAAGTTTTGAAACAAAATGAATAATATTTATTGAAATAAATCGTATAAATTAGAACAAAATTTAAATACTCATACTCAAGCATTTTACCAAATGTCTAACTACAATATAAATCAAACTAAATATAAATGTTCAATTTCATTGGTAAACTAAATAAAAAATAAAAATATAATAATAATAATAATAATAATAATAATAATAATAATAATAATAATAATAATAATAATAATAATAATAATAATAAGTCAGCATATTTCTACAAGGTGATGGAAAGTCCAATAGCCCTACACATCAAATAAAGAAGACAATGGTAAACATTTAAAAGATTTACCCCAAAAACTCTTAAGTCTAACAAGTATACTTTGTTTTTGAGGAGTCAAGAACTAAAATTCCTGAGTGGAGAATGAAAAAAAAAAAATGCAACGATAGATAGAGATGGTAGGCTCTGCCCCAAAAAGAAGAGAAAAAGAAGTGGTCTTCCTCTTGGGTAAGGCTGCCGACAATCTTTGTACACTTTGGGAGTTGGCTGTTTCTTGAGGGAATTTTAGAGAAGAAAATGTTTGAAATAGAAAATGAGATGCTACTTGAAAATGGGAAAATGAGACTTTTATTTTATGGTGTTTTCTGAAATTCTAGTGATTTGATGCTGAAATGGAAAGATCATGCAGCATATTCACAATTATCCCTACTATATTCTACTACATTACTCTAATAGCAACTGTCTTGTTGGATCAAACACTTAAAAATAAAAGGTAAGAAGGGAGTAGTTAAGTGTACCTTCAGTGCAATCATATAAAAGATACTATTGTCTACACCTCAAAAAGATAATATAGGACCATTTTCATTTTCTTCAGCGGTGTGGTGGAAACGACATCCATGAGCACATATTCAATTTGAGTAAGAAACAATGTCATAGGAACAAAAGGAGATGCTAAGGTTATGCTTGTTTGAAAAGATGTGAATAAACAATTATTGCTTGAAAAGATCATATCAAATTCAATATGGGCACTCGGCAGCTCAGCAAACAAGAATCAACAACATAAGAAAAAAACTAGAGTTTAAGAAGATTTTCTAAGAATTCCCCTACGAAATGAAATGGGATTAGAAAGTATTCTGGACAAATTTGGTACTGTAACCCAAAGAGTTCCAGAATATTTGTTAGTGCAGCTAAGGTCAATGCCTTTTGCTCTTATTATAGAAGCCTTCACTTAAAATTCTGTATGCCAGCCTCAGATAAAACAAAGAATATTGAAAACATGTCCCAACAAATCAGTCTTGCAAATCTCATCACAATATTAAGCTGTATAGAAGGCTAGATATCGCCTGCAGACATTTCTAAATGGGTCAAAGTAGTTTTTGATGTTACACTTTCCTTTCAGATATTCCTTCTTAAGCTTTCCACAGCTAACCATACACACCTGTAAATTATTAGAGGATCAGAGTGTAATGAGCAATTACAAAAACACATTCAACAAGGTATATGGTATTTTTCATTACTTTTAAGTGCCAACTATCAAATTACATTAAATTTCCCTACTTGTCATTTCTCAATATTTCAATCCAGAATAACTATAGTCAACTATAGGAAACATGCTGAAACCAGCAATTCTGTGTTCCACAAGTTCAAAGGGATCCTCAGTCTATAATGCATTTACAATAAGCAGAGGAAAGAACTAGGGAGTTGGGCTGGGGATTGAACGAACAAAGGAATCAATGCAACTTCTAACTTGACACATGGGATAGTTGCCACTCCCCACAGAAGAATCAACAACACCAAGAGTAGAAAATCTAGGAAAACAGTATCTGATCAACTTTGCGAACACATCATGAAGGACGACCATCCCTCAAACAACAAACTACTATAACAATGGCAAAAAGGCCATTCCCTCAAAACTAAGAAACCTCAGATAATTCTTTGTAATCAAACTAATCGCAGCACCACAATTTTTTATTGATTTTGCAAATACAATCACCCTGAGCGGAAGAAAGCAGAAAGCACCTATTCATTAACCATAATTTTATAGGCACTGGTTTCAACACTAGTTAAAAAGAGCATCCAAAAGGCCAACAATGTCTAATCCCTACAATCACCTAACCAGTACAACGCAGCAGGAAAACCAAACGATGGTAGTTCTTGTACGTGATCAAATTCATTGTTCTTGAGCTATTATATACTTCTAGACCGGCAAGTAAGTGGTCCATTTAAGATACAATCATACAGAATTGCAAGCAAATCCTGATGATGCACGGTCTAGAGAGCTAGTGTAAAAATATAACCGATCTCCTTAAATCAACAAAAGAAACAACATGCATTTAACATGGGGTAAGATCATAATATTATGGAAGTACTTTAATTTAAATAAAAAACCTTTCAAAATAAGAATTCAAAACAAATACTGAACTTTCTCTAGTAATCAAGAAGTCTAGACTTCAAAATTTTCATGCTACATCCTTAATACAATATATAAAGAAGATTAAAAGTAAAATTCCACGCCATCAACTCCTATTCCAAAAACTAATATAAGATGAGAAACGTAAATCTACGAATCAGCTATGGTGACCTCAACTTCTACACCAGGTTCAATAGTGATTAAGGTGATTTGCTTCACCATATCTGGTGAGTTGAAAAGATCAATGACACACTTATGAACACGAAGCTCAAATCTGTCCCAGGTGTTTGTTCGTGTCAATGGAAAACAAGATATCCAGGTAAATGTGGATTGAAAAAGTTGGATTGGCAAGAGAAGTTCAAAACAGAAGCAAAAAAAATCAACACAAGAAAAAGTATATCAAATGCAATCTCTAATTTCAAGAAACATAAGGCAATCACAATAACTTATCTTGTATAGCAAAAACCAAAAAGGAATTCCTCAGATTTGGTTGAAACAATGAATAAAATGAAATGCGAAACAAAATCTTAAGTATATTTTTGAACAATAGCATTTTCCAATCTATGCAAGTGGCATCAATCATACCTTCACTACAGGGAGACTTCCTAGTAGTAATGTAAAGAACCTTGGTGGCATTCTCACAGGACCCTTGACCCTAAGTCTTTTATCCTTTGCACCTCAGACCAAATCAGCACAAACTACCAAAATTAAACACATCAACAATCACAAGGTAAGTTCAGTCATAATAAATTCTTTCACAATAAGCATTGTAGCCTGGCAATTCCTCTATTCTTTCTCCCTAGTTCTTTTGAAAGAAGACTCTGGAAAGCCATAGTAAACATGAATTCAATAAACATGTCGAACAAAGAAATTTCTCACATGAAAAATACAGAACAATGACCCTAGGATATCCATGAGATATCCACAATTTCAACTTGATAAAATAATGTAAACAACCAAACTTAGTTTTGCAGGATAAGGACTAGGATACCAATGCCAGCCAACCAAACAAACCATGCATTTCATGCCAATAGACAACTAACTGAATCACATAAGTGGTTCCCTCATGGTGATTAGCAGAAACCATGAATTTTCAATGCATTTTTATCAATTCCTACACATTCTCATAGTTGCTACATAAACTCAAAAAAACTATAGCTCATACATAAAGTAAAACTTGGATTAATAATGGAAACACTGAAACCCCGAAATACACAAACACAGAAAGCTCAAATTAGAATCATAGAAAGCTCAAATCAAAAACACATAAGGAAAGCAAAAGCGTGCCAGTGGAATGTTCTCATCACCAGCACATTATCTAACATAATCAAAAACACGAAAAGCTTAAATAAAAAAAATGACTATAACCTGATTTCGTATTCACCGCTGCACTACCAAATTCCAATAGCACGCTTGGGCATCACCCAGCAGTGATGGGCCAACCACTTGGAGATTCCAGTAGTGATGGTGGTGGTAATGACGCCAATTTTACTTTTATGGCAGCTACGATAGCGGTGGAAAGGAGTAGTGATGGGTCGGCAGTGTTGAATTGAGGTGTGAGAAGGGGAGTGAGTTTTCCTCTGTGATAGCTGTGAAACTCTTCTACTCTTCTATATTCTATTTTGTTAACAATTAAAACCATAACTTCAATTGAATATGCTTTAACTTAATATCTTAGGGACACTTATGGTTATTGTAGATTTTAAAAAAATTCAGACAATTATTTTAAAAATATTCTTAAAATTTTAAATGAGACACTTTATAAATTTTAAATTTAAAATTCTATTAGTAAACACGACTAAATTGTTACTCTTTCAAAAAAAAATGTAGAAAATATTTTTATATTCCAACATTGTTTTTTCAAATATCGGGTATATAACACTTTTATTTTATGTCGCAAAATTGTTAATTATTCAATATTTTATATTAAATGTCGAGAATATTTATATTATGGTGATGTTTTTAATTAATGTCAGCTAAAAAAAATCCCTTTTAAATAAGAACAATTAATTTTAAAGTGTCCTTAAAATTTTCAAAGAGACGACACTTATATCAAAAAACGTTAACGATATTTGATATTATTTAATTAAATATTATTTTTTAAATAGTGTCAAAAAAATTTAATATTACAACACATTTTCATTAATGTCAAGAAAAATATATAACATGCCGATGCTTGAATTAAAAAATGACGTGTTATTTTTTATTTGTCGACATGTTATTCTGAATGTCGGGAATATCATTATTATAGGGACATTTTTAAATAATGTCGGCAAATAAATTCTTTTTGAAATTACACAATAAATTTTAAAGTGTCCCTATAATTTTGAATAAGATGACACTTATATCAAAAAACGTCGTCGTTATTTGATATTATTTAATTAAATATTATTTTTAAAAATGTGTCGAAAATTATTTTAATATTACGACACATTTTTATTAATGTCAGAAAATATATATAACATGCCGACGCTTAAATTTAAAAATGACTTGATATTTTTAATTTGGCAACATTTTATTCTAAATGTCATAAATATCATTATTATAGGGACGCTTTTAATTAATGACGTAAAAAATGTAGCTAGAAGAGACTTTTGTTTTAATATTACGACACTTTTTCATTAACGTGGAGAAAAATAGATAAACTGCTGACACTTTAATTAAAAAATGACGCTATATTTTTTATTTGGCGCCATTTTATTTTAAACGTTAGGAATATCATTAGTATAAGGACATTTTTAATTAATGACGTAAAAAACGTGTAGCCAAAAGAGATTCTTTCTTCAATATTACAACGCATTTCCATTAACATCGGGAAAATATATAAAATGAAGACACTTTAATTAAAAATGATGCTACATTTTATATTTGGCAACATTTTATTCTAAACATCGAGAATGTCATTATTATAGCAACGTTTTTAATTAATGACGTAAAAAAAGTGTAGCTAGAAGAGATTTTTGTTGTAGTGTCACCTTGAAGTAGTTGGGGGTTTGGCTTGGACCTCTACCAGTTTTATTAATTAATAAAATAAAGATTACATAAAATGGGGACTTGTTACCTACACCTCTTAAAAATATTACAAAGATCAAAAGTTAAAAATAGAATAAATATCCTAAAAATAAAATTAAACAATTACATAATATTACTTATTCTAAGTTCCTATTTATTCAAATACTAAACTAAACCATTTGGCTCAACTCATTTTTCATTTGAGTCATCATCAACAATCCACAAATTGGTTGTCCGATCTTCGGCAGCGAACCAACTATTGCAACATATTAACATCTCCAATGTATGAAAAATCAATTGAGATTTTCTTTCATCAACTATTCGAGCGCTCTCACTAAAGATGCTTTCCGGTGGCACAAAAGAGACAGTTGGTGTCAAAAGATCACGTGCCATTTTGGATAAAATTGGGTATTAATTTACATGATACTTCCACCAACCACAAATGTCAAAATGTTGATCCCTATTTTTTACCAGATGTTGCATTTCGCAAAATTATCATCTCATTATAGGTGGTAAGTGATCTTCTTTGACACTTCATGATACCCCATGGATTAAATGCTAATGAAATCGAAGAGGTGGATCTTCGTGGTAGTTAAAATTGATTGTTAGATGATGATGATGATGATGATGATGATGAACATTGCCTACTTAAAGTAGCAGAACTAGAATAGAAGATTCAAACTCATAGAAATTATATATATTAGATAGAGTTTTAGCCGTTTTATCTTTTATATCTTTTATCATACATTGCCTAAATATTGGAGATTCATTAAAATCTAACGTTTCGTAGAGATACTCAATAAATACAATGAAATCTAGTAGTTTTTACTTAAGGATCTAAACACAATGCCATACAATATAAAATAGGAATATATTCATAATATTTTTTATATTTTCAAACATACTTCTCATAAAATAACCGTATTGGGGATGCTCTATATACTCACAAAAAATATGTGCTATTTTAGCAAGTGTTGGAAGAATATGATGAGTAGTGGGATAATAAGATCCCAATAAAAGTTCAATTGCTTCTTTAAAAGTAAATAAAAATGTTAAAAGCGCAATACAATTTTCAAAATGAGTTTCAGTTACTTGAGATTGAAAATTGTTACTATTACAAAATTCAATAAGTTGATTTTGAAAAGGTATAACATTTCAGACATATTCAAAGTTGAGTTCTATCTAATTTTACAATCTAATCTAAATTTTTTAAAAGATACACCTTTTTTTTGGCATAAAGTCTTAAAATTTTATTGCCTAGTTAGAGAAGTTCTAATAAATAAAATAACATTTCTAATTATATTAATAATATCATCATCATATGTATATCCTTCCTTAATACACAAATTAAGTATATTACAAGTATGCCTAGTATGAAATAAAATACCATCCAATATAGGATTCATAGTATTTTTCAAAATTGCTATGACAGAATCATTATTTGAATCGTTATCTAAAGAAATAGAAATAATTTTATTTAAAATCATATATTCATGACATGTTTGAGTAATCATTCTAGTAATACTATTACTTACATGAGAATATTCAAATAATTTAAAATAAATAGTTCTTTTTTGTACTAACCAATAATGATCTATCCAATGACTTGTAATGCACAAATAAGACTCAATAGTAATACCAATCCAACCATTACAAGTAAGAAAAAATTTCCAATTACAAGAATCAAATATAACAATAAAACACTTTTTCATGTCTTTATATAGCTTTATCATATCATTTTTTTTTAATATTGTTCTAGGAATCCTTTTCCATGCAGGTTGGCAATTGTATTACATATGTTGTTCATCATGTGAATTTTCTGTAAAATTAAAAGGTAATTTAGTTTGAACTACCATTTTAGCAAATCCACTTATTTATTTATTTTACGATCATATTGAAAATTACCTATAATTTGACCTTTTGTAGTATGGATTTATTATTGTTTAAATAGGTTTTCTAATCAACTAATATGTGACCTTTTTATGTGTCTAACTAATGTTCCTATCATTCCTCCCTTCTTATGTGCATATACTGCCTAACAAATTTTACATGTTGCGCTATTATTATCATTATCCTTTTCAATAAGATTCTAAACCATAGATATTTTTGTTTTAGCTATAACTTCTGAAGTTTCACCATCATCCTGAGGCATACCCATATTAGATTCATCAGGATTAATAGTTAGAGTTAGTTGTGATTGTGAAACACCAATGCTAGGCCTACTAGGGGACCTTCATTTTCATTATCTATTTCATTATTTATTAAATTCAAGGCCGGTTCTATATTGAAATCAAAATGTGCATATGATTGTGATGAAGAGAAATGATGATATTGATTTGGATCCATTCTTTCTTAAACAAACAATCAGTTAAAATTCAAATAAAAGTTCAAATAAAATGAAAAGAAGTATTAATAAATAATGAAAGAAGAGAATTTAAAAAATATAAATAACTTGTAAATTAACTTAAAAATTAAAAAAATAACTAAAATAAATAAGCAATTAATAAAGTTAAAAAAATAAGAATGTAAGATTAAGAAACACTAACTAGTTGATGGCTAAGAACCAATAACACTTTGTGGAGCTTTACTTCTTGTTTTCTTCAAGACTTGAACTATCTACTATTCCACCACTCAATAATCTTCCAAAATATGAAAATTTTACTTGAAGAATTGGAAAAAAAAATATAAAAAAATAAATTCTATTCTAACACTTTTTGTAGAGAAAATAAAGAGATTTGAAAATTATGAGAGAAAAATGAATGAAAATAAGAGAGTTGGAGAGAGTTAGAGAGTGTTTGGTGAGTTTTGGAGTGAATTGGAGGGTATTTATAGAGTTTTGGAAGTTAGGAGGAGAATATAGCCGTTGGGGGACCAAAATACAAATGAAAAAGTCTATTTGACCATTTGGGGGTCAAAATATAAAAAATATATATATTTTGACCATTGGGGGTCAAAATGAAAAAAGAAAAGTTGGAGAGCCGTTATGTAACGGCTCTCTAGACGGGCTGGCTTGTCGGTTCGTGGGCCTTGGTAGGCCAGACATCTTAATCCCTGGTCCGGACCAACCCGTTCCAGTGCAGCCGGTTAGGCTCACAGTCTCGAACCGGCCAGGCGGGTTGCTACCCATCTCTTCAATTTTTGTCCAAATGATTTAGATAGGAAGAATTAGGTGAAATACCCATAATGTTTTTTAGTGGGAAAAAAAAATTAAAAAGTCGAACTAGAATCAGAGAACATTTGGCGGACATGCAAATCTTCACCCAGCATTTTTCAGGTCATGCAAAATCCTTTACACCAAGTCTTTTATTCCAAATTCTTGAGGTCTAACAGATTAGCATCCATTAATCTTTTCCAAATCATCTCTAGATTGAAATCCAAATTTAGCTATCTTCTTCCAAGAGTTTGGATGTCAATCTGAGGTTTAAAAAAAAAAAAAAAGAAACTATTGGGAGGCTTTGAACATCCGGATTGAAATTCTTGGAAGGCTTTGAAGATCTAGAAGTGATATGTCGAGGCTAGGGTGACGGCTGCATAGAGTAGGGGGAAGAAGATCTGAGGCAAGAATATGAAGAAGATAGCTGAATTTGAATGTTAGTTTGGAGAAGATTTAAAAAAGATCAATGGATGTCAATTTGTTGGAGATAAGGGATTTGGAATGATTTGTAGAACAATGGGTGAAGATCTGGAGAAGATTTGCATATCAATCAACTGTTCTTTGGTTCTGGTTTAACTTCTGTAATTGAAATTATAGGTATTTCATTTAATCTATTTTACCTCATCTAAATTATTGTACTGAAATTGGAGAAATTGGGTGAATTGTCAAAACTGAAAATGCAAGTGCATTGTGATAATTGTCCCTACTTCGGTATGGTTTTGTAATTAAACATTTCTTATACATATAGATAATACAATATTGGATTAGTAGCAAATGCCTAATTTATTACTTTTTTTAGTATGGGAAAGGCAAAAGGCAAAAATGAGAAAAAAGAGAAAAAAAAATCATATTACTAGCTATATAATTCAAACTCCACATTGACATACAAATTTCATTCTGGTTTTAACTAACCTTCAAATTTTCAATTTGTCCTATTTTGTCATCTTCTTGATTTAACTATCAGTCAACTTATTAGAAACTTAATATAAAGTTGTCAAAATTAACGGAAATTTATTAATATTTGATGGAAACTTCAGTCAATCTATTAAAAGCAAGGAAAAATTTATCACAATTAGACCTAACCCAAAATTTGAATGCCAAGATTAAATTTGGCTAAAGCAGAATCCAACCTTAAATTTGTCTTTTTTTTAAAAAAAAAACTACACTAAGGAAAACAATAAATTATAGGTAAAAATATGCTAGTTTTTTCTCCATTTTTTCCTATTTTGTTATAAGATTTATTGGGGAATATTAGTTTTGTTTTTGGTTAATACAGGATGCATTAGTAACATAGAAATTAGGAAGTAGTAAGTGCCGGAGTGGTGGGATAAGAAAGTTCGAAAAGTAACTGTTTTTCCAAAGAATTTGAGTAGCCAAAAAATAGAATAAAAATAAATAAATTGGAGGAAGCAAAAAAATTAAAAATAACCACAAAATTTAAAAAAAGGGTAGAACAATAATAATAATAATAATAATAATAATAATAATAATAATAATAATAATAATAATAATAATAATAATAATAATAATAATAATAAGTTGGAGTAACCTAAAAACAGAATTGGAAAAAAGAAATTGGAGTAAAAAAAATAGTAAAACCAAATGTCGGCAACTTGAACTAAAAAGACAACTTGTATAGCACTACAGGTTATAACATTAATGTTAAAAAAAATTTTACTGAGACATACAACCAATCACTACAAGAAAATAAGGAATTTGCAACTGTATTTAGCAACGGCTAAGAATATGCCACAATTTTGCGAATGTTTTGTAAGGGCAAGTAAAGGGAGAGACAATTTTCTAAGGAGTTGACCTTCCATAGCTAACTCTCACCACTCGTGACGATGTTGAGAGGATGAAGAAAACCTTCGCAAATTTGCAAGAGCCTTGCAAGGACCATTTAAATTTTTGTCAATAAATTTTAATATTAATGTAAAATGAACAGGTCGTAGCTAAACCCTCGTTATTTTGCTAGGGTTTAACTACGGCCATTTAATTTTTTGCTAAAAATATTTTGTTTCACTATAAGAAAATGATATATTTACGATAAAATATTTTTTCTAACTAAAGTTTTGTCGCTAAAAGAACCCTTTATTGAAGAAAACTTTTCTTTAGCGATAAAATTTTTTTGTTGCTACTAATTAAGACCTTTGGTAACAAAATTTTTATTTCCTAACTAAAAGTGATGGCTTTTCCTAGGAAATAAGTGTATTAGTAAGAAAATTTTAAATTTTCTCGCAAATGATGTATCATCAGCGACGAAAATTTATTTCATAACTAAATTTTTCTCGCAAATAATGCATTATCAGTAACAAAAATTCATTTCCTAACTAAAAATATTAACTTTTGTCACTATTAATTATACTTTTAGCCATAAAATTCATATTTCTAGCTAATACCTATCTTTAAATTTTTAAATATTTACAACATGGCCCTAAAATTTTTATAAATTGGTCTTTAAATTTTGAATAATTACAATATGACCTCAAAATTTTGTGAATTAATCCTTAAATTTTAAAATATTCATAATATGAGCCTAAAAAATTTTAAAAATTGGTTTCAAAATTTTTAAATATATAAAACACGACCCCAAATCTTACAATTTGCTCCTTAAATATTGTAAATTTATAAAATGCTAACAAAAACTTTATAAATTGGTTATTAAATTTTAGAATATTTAAAATATAATACCAAAAATTTTACAAATTAGTCCTTAAGTTTTTTAAATATTTATAAATGCATTATATTTTCGGCTGATTTATAGAAATTAAGTTCGATTATGTGGCAAAACATGTCCAATTATCTTCAAATTTGGACATAATATATTTTTTAGCAAATTCAATAAATCTAAGGGCTGGATTGTTAATTTGATATGTTTATCCTTGTAAATTCATTAGGTTTTGGGTATTTTTATAATGATTACACAAGATAGGATGTAAAATATATCTGATTACCTTCATATTTGATCATAATATATTTTTTAGTAATTTTAACAAATCTAACGATTAAATCATTAATTTGATATGCCTATCTTTGTAAATGGGTTAATTTTCAAGCATTTTTATAGAGATTATGCTAAAATAAGTAGAAAAACATATCTAATTATCTTTAATTTGGTCATAACACTTTTCATAATAATTTCAACAAATCTAACTGTTGAATCATTAATTTAACGTGCCTATCTTTGTATATCCGGTTATCTTTAAATTTGGTCATAACACTTTTCAAAACATATCCGATTATCTTTAAATTTGGTCATAACACTTTTCAAAACTGTAACACCCCTACAAAAGATAACAGCGGAAGCATATCAACACCGGGTGTCGCCCCGTCCAGGTACCCAGACAAGGGGTCTTTATAACGAAAAACCAATAGAGTATGTAAGGTCCAGATCCATACAACAACTCATTCTGACGGTTAAGCACATATATATAATAAAGAATCCCATACATGAAATTTTTCATGCGACATCAGTAATAAGATAAATTATCCAAAAGGGAAATGTCTGGACCTATTCTGTCATCACTGTGGTATTGTCCTCTATTCGTAGGCCCACTGACCTCCGAATCCTACAACAAGGTAAGATAAAAGAAACGTGTGAGTGAAAAATTACCCAGTGAGTCTCGTGTGTGCTAGTGCTTTATCAAAGAGGTACAGCACACAAAGCTTTTTGAGAAATAGCATATCATTTGTTCATCAGAAATGAAACCAAAACTCTTTAACAAAGAATTTATTCAGAACTCAATCATTTTTGAAAAACTGTATTTCAATTTTCAAATCATTGTCCCGGTTTTCAAATCACAGGCACTTCATCACAAGGTGCACACAAAGGGTTTGAACAATGCCAGGTGCCCTGCCCAACACGTGAACATCCCAAATCACAATGTGCACGCAAGGGTTCAAACAACGCCAAGTGCCCAGCCCAGCACGTGAACAACCCAAATCACAAGGGGCACACAAAAGGTTCGAACAACGCCAGGCACTAGACGGCTAGCCAGGATGACTCATCTTAATGTCCTGTCGCCCTGTTTGGAGTAAGACAATCCCCAGAACTAGCTAGGTTAGTTGGGGTTGTCTACCTCTAACATGAGCTAATACAAATATCAAAGTTCTTGCTGAGTACTCAACGTTAACAATACCAACCCCATCTGACTAATCAGACCAGAGGGTTATCTGATTCCACAGAATTTTCAAATCAAAACAGTTTTGGGGCAAAACAACATTTTTCAGAATTTGATCCCACTGACTCGCAAGTCAGATCATCATTCACATAGGCTCCATAGACCTAACCACTTCATTCCATGGCACATCAGGCCAATAAAACAATTTCAGGGATCAAAAGATTGTTTTCCAAAAGCCAATCTCATCACGAGAGATCATTTTCCAAAATCATGTTGAAACAAGATAAAGAGATCTGCTCACATATCAAAACATATTTCCAAGAGTATCTGGGTCATTTTTCCCGTACTCGATCACAAAAATCATTTCCAAGGGTATTCAGGTCATTTTACCCATACCCGATTTCCAAAAGACTTCTCGAGGGCATTCGGGTCATTTTACCCTTACCCGATTTGAAAAGTATTTACAAAAGTTCCAATAAGGATATTTTGGTCATTTACCGAATAGCCGAGTTTCAAAGGTTTCATAAAACATTCCAATAAGGACATTTGGATCATTTTCCAAATACCCGATTTCCAAAAGACTTCTCGAGGGCATTCGGGTCATTTTACCCTTACCCGATTTGAAAAGTATTCACAAAAGTTCCAATAAGGATATTTCGGTCATTTACCAAATACCCGGTTTCAAAGGTTTCATAAAACATTCCAATAAGGACATTTGGATCATTTTCCAAATACCCGATTCCAAAAGGAACTCATTTCAAGAAATCTAGAATTCTAATCCCAAAAGAGGATTAAATTCGAAGTTTCCGAATATATTTCCATAAAATGTTCCAATAAGGACATTCCAGTCAATTTATGAATACCCGATTCCAAAATTTATCATTTTCTGAAAATCCCAATTTTTTAATCCAAAAAGGACTAAATTCACAAAATTCATGCTTTATTCATCTAGTAAGGTTTCCAAGTCAATTATAATGTCCAATCAAGCCCAAAATGGCATAAAATAATTATTTCTCAGATAAACCTTAAACATATTCAGGGATTTCCAAAATCGTATAAAACATAACATTTCATGGAAAAACAAAGCACACTAGCTTTAGAAAGAGTTTTAGACATCCAAGGAACTCACCTCATGTCCTAAGCAATCCTTACCGTTCACGGCCGTTTAACCTCCATTTCTACCATTTCTGATGTTCCGTTGGCCATTTGTCGCTAAACCTATACCAAACATCGTTTTCGGGTCAATTCGTGTTTGGCCGAAAAAATAGCCGACAAGCGGCCGACGTCCGGCCGACTTGCCCGACGGTTAACCGATGTCCAACCATCATTTGGCCGACAGGACCGACTGTTAGCCGATGGTCAAGAAAAACGTCTAACTTTCGTTTGCATCATTTTTTCGTCGTTTGATCAATTCTTTCGTTTTACTTTTTCCACATCCTTCCTCCCTTCATAAACAAGGGATTCACTTCATGTTTCCCCAATCATTTTGTCCAAAATCAGACAATTAATCATTCCCAAATTCGTCCATGTTCTAAGCAAAATTCTGGAATTTTGCTGTTTTGACACATGATTTCGTTTTGGACACAACTTTCAATCCACAACTCCGATTTGACCCTATGATATACCAAAATGACCATAAGACTCTTAAATTTAATTATATATAGGCTTTTTTTGGATTCCTGACTCCAGTAACACGCTACTAGGCAAAAACAGCCCCAGTAATTTTCTGATTTTTAGTCCATTTCCACAAAACAACTTCACCTACATGTACTTCTTGATTCACAACACCTATCTACCCCTTAATCCACTTCATTTCCCTTCAAACATCTTTAGTTCTTCAGATTTTCAGGTCCAAAAAAACCATTAAGTTCTTATGCAAGTAACATGTAGCTAATATCAATATTCAAAAACAATTATAATCCATTTTCTTTAATGTTTAATCCATTTTTTTTTTCAAACCCTACCATCTTTCTTCTCAATCATGAACAGACCTTTAAATCACCAATCAAATACCCTTATTCACCATACAAAACATAGCTTATGAACCCTTTATCCAACCGGTACACACACTTGCACACATAAGGTTTCACATAGTACATAAAATCACTTTAATCATCACAAATCTCACATTTTCATGTTAAAACTCATATCAAAATGATCACCGTAATGAAATCTACAACTTTAATTCTTAAAGTATAGGACTTTACCTTGTATATGAGGTGTTTTGGCTCAAATTTGCTCCAAGAATCTCCAACTCTCCAAGAACCTAAATTTTTCTCACTCCTCTTCCAATTTTCTTGATTTTCCTTTCTTTTTTTTCTTCCTTATTTCTTCCTTTCTTCTTCTTTTATGGTCTTGGCCAGTTTCTCTAGCTCTCCACCACCATTCTTGAGTCCAAGAGGTCAACCTTCATTAATTGTATTGTGGGCTATCCATTTAGGCTAATTTTTCTTATTGGAGAATTTAATTAAAATGGATAATTCTTAAGATTATCCCATAAGCCTTTGCAATTTAATAATCCCACAAATATTTTACTTCTCCAATGGTAATTTAACACTTTTTTTCATCCACCATTCACACAATGCCACACATCCATTTTTAACCGCGATTTTCTATTTTCTTCAGAAATGGCCAAAATCGAGTCCGTAATGGAAAAATATTTTATTTTGCTATCCAACTCCAAAAATTCCACTAAATCCATTGGTAACACTTAAATTCTTCAATTCCATCTCTACTTGGTCAAATTTGCGGTAAAAGTTGCGAGCGCGGTCAAAATGACGAAAATGCCCCTAATACCCCGGGTAGCATAATTCGCACCAAAATGTGCGTTTCATTGCACTGATCAATTTTTCTTTTCAGAGTACCCTTAAATTCTTATTTTATTGAAAATAATAGCCTTCTGAAGATATAAGGTACGGGTAGAACAAATCCAATAATTACATCCAGGTCCCGACAAAATTTTATTTCTCCAAAATATTCATCTCAATACACCGATCAACTTTTGTTCTAGCCATTGATATAAATTCTCATCCCATTACAAATAGTAGCCAACTGAAAGTAAAAAGGTAGGGTGTTACAAAAACAATTGCAACAAATCTAACAGTTGGATCATTAATTTGACATACGTATCTTTGTATATGTGTTAGGTTTTGGATATTTTTACAGAGATTATGCTAGATTATGTACTAAAATATATCCTATTACCTTCAAATTTGGTCACAATATATTTTATAGAAAATTCAATAAATCTAACGGTTGGACCATTAATTTGATATGTCTATCCTTGTAAATCTGTTAGGTTTGGATATTTTTATAATGATTATGCAAGATTAGGTGGTAAAATATATCTGATTACCTTTAAATTTGGTCATAATATATTTTTTAGTAATTTTAACAAATTTAACGGTTGGATCATTAATTTGATACATCTATCTTTGTAAATGGGTTAAGTTTCGAACATTTATATAGAGATTATACTAGACTAAGTAGCAAAACATATTCGAGTATCTTTAAATTTGGTCATACCACTTTTCATAACAATTTTAACAAATCTAACGGTTAGATTATTAATTTGACGTGTCTATCTTTGTATATGTGTTAGGTTTTGGGCATTTTTTACAGAGATTATGATTATGTGCTAAAATATATCCTATTACCTTCAAATTTGATCATAATATGTTTTTTAACAAACTCAATAATTAATCTAACGGTTAGATCATTAATTTGATATGTCTATCCTTGTAATTGTTTTAGGTTTTGAGTATTTTTATAATGATTATGCAATGTTAGGTAGTAAAATATATCTGATTAGCTTCAAATTTAGTCATAACATATCTTTTTTTAGTAATTTTAATAAAGCTAACGGTTGAACGTTAATTTGATATGCCTATCTTTATAAATGGATTAGGTTTCGAGTATTTTTATAGAGATTATACTAGGTTAAGTAGAAAAACATATCTGATTATCTTTAAATTTGGTCATAATAATTTTCATAACAATTTCAACAAATCTAACGATTGGATCATTAATTTGACATGCCTATCTTTGTATACATGTTAAGTTTTGAACATTTTTACAAATATTATACTAGATTATGTACTAAAATATATCCTATTACCTTCAAATTTGGTCATAATATTTTTCATAATAATTTCAAAAAATTAACTGTTGGATCGTTAATTTGATGTGTCAATCTTTGTAAATGTGTTAAGTTTTTGATAATTTTATAGATATTATGTTAAATTATGTATCAAAATATATTCGATTAACTTCATATTCAGTCATGATACTTTTCATAGCAACTTTAATAAATATAACGGTTAGATCACTAATTCATTACACTTTATCTTTGTGGGTTTGTGTGTGTGTCTGTGTGTGTGTATATATATATATATATATATATATATATGGTATGATTTTGGTTTGTGTATATATATATATATATATATATTAATGTGTATTATGATATTATATTAATATATATGAGAATATTATTAAAAGATATTAATTATTAATATATATATATATATATATATATATATATGAGAATACACTGTAACTAACTTTTTGCATAACAAAAATCAAGATTTACAGAGAAAAACTGAATAGAAAATATAACATCTACTCCCAAGCTGATGATGAGCAACAATTCTACCAAAACTGTCTGGTCAGCAACCTGCACATGCAAAAAATTTCAATACGTCAAGGTCAATAGATTAAGTCACTCAAATTTAATTTTTTATTTTTAAATGCAGTGCAAATTCGGGTGATGAATATTTAGAGGTTACTCATTTGCCAACAATTCATATGCATGCTCAAGAATACAAAAGGATTCCACCAGAGTATGAAAGCTGGATTTACAAAAGCAACTCCCAGCGTGCTTGCCCTTTAGCTTACATTTTGCACAGTAAACTGCCCCACACAGTAAACAGTACCACTATTCTAGAAATGGAGACAAACCAAAAGAATGACAGGATGGCATTAAGAGACACACGGAAAACTCATATCAAACCGTGCAAAATCTTACCAGAAAACCATAAGACACTATTCAAAATTCAATTTGAATCGACACAAGGCCACACTTGGATCCTCTGCCAATAAAGGGGGAAGTTTATCCACCCACATTCGATAATCTTTTATTTTTAAATGCAGCACAAACCAGAGTTATGAAGATCTAAAATTTACTTATTTCCAACCAAGCTTTTTGGGATCGGATCAGACCAGTCAGTCGGACCGATTAGACTGTGGATCAGTCTCTCAAACGGTCCAGCTCGATCATTTAACTCAGACAGTTCAAAAATCATTATGAATAGTACAGACCGGATTGGACCGGTCGATCGAACCAATTGGATTGTGAACCGGCCGGTACAACATTAAATCGGCCAATTATAAAAAAAAATTGAGTCAAATTTTATAAATTTTTAGAGTAAATTAAATTATATAATTTAATAAATTATTTTAATGTGTTAGATTGTTAGTTATAAATTAAAAATGACTACTTTTAATCATAAATTTGAATATTTATATCTTTATAAACTTAAATTATACTATATTATTGATCAATTTTCTTTAAAAAATAATTATATTTTTAATTTTTAAATTATAATATTATCGATTCAATTACGATTTAATTACGATTAAACTATTAAATCGTGAATTAGTAACTTTTTCAGTTCGACGATCAGTCCGATTCTGAAAATATTGTTTCCAACAATTCACATGCATGCTCAAGAATACAAACTATCAACCAATCATCACATGGTGATATAAATTCAATCAGCTAAGGATTCAACTAGTTTATGAAAGCTGTATGAGAAAATGCACCATAATTAGCCTTGGCATCCTTTGGAGTTTCCTTTCGTTTAGTGCGGGCTTCAATGCTTGTACAATCATATCACATCAACCCTACTTAGTTCAGGCTTCTATGCTTGTACTATCATTTCACATCAACACTACAAATAACCACAAGTAGCTTTAGACATTGCTGTACAATCATATCAACACTACTAATAGCCAAGAGTAGTTTCAGACATTGTTATGATATGTCTTGAGAGGATTAAACAAAAAAGTAGACAGTACTAATAAGAGTAGTTTCAAAATTCTTATGATATGTCTTGAAAGGATTGAACACAAAAGTAGCACAAACAAATTCCCTCATTTTAAATTTTATATTTTATGATACCTCACCTCAGTGGCGGACATAGGCTTTAGGGTGTGGGCCTTGACCCTCTCCTCCCCAAAATTTTTTGAAATTTTAATTATAATATATTAAATTATATTATTTGATCTCTCCTAAATTTATTAATTATTGTCTCTTTATATTTACTAAATTTCGTCCGTTTAGAAAATATGTAATCCTAAGTTTGCCCTTGCCTCACCTTATAACACATACTCTGATAAAAATAGGTCATTTCTTCGGCTAAAACACTACAGGAAAAATCGAGATTTGCGACGGCCAAAAACCGTCGCAAAACCGTCGCTGACCGAATTTGCAACGGTTTTGGCTGTCGCAAATGGAAACCGTCACTATTTATGACGGTTTTACAAGGGCAAAAAAATTTTGTTGCTATTTGCAACGGTTTTGCGATGAATATTTTTGGTCAAACTTCGCCCAAAAAGCAAATTTGCAACCATTTTGCGACAAAAAACATTGATTCGTAGCAAAATCCTCACAAATTGCAACGGTTTTGCTAGGGTCATTGCAGAGTGTCACTAATTGCGAGGGCCAAGACCCTCGCAAAACCGTCGCTATTTGCGAAGGACATGGCCCTCGCAAAATCCTCGCAACTTGCGACGGTTTTGCGAGGGTCTTTTTTAGCCCTCGCAAAAACCGTGGCCCTAGCAAAACCATCGCAATTTGCGACGATTTTGCGAGGGTCTCTAGCAAAACCATCGCAATTTGCGACGGTTTTGCGAGGGTCTTTTTTAGCCCTCGCAAAAACCGTGGCCCTAGCAAAACCATCGCAATTTGCGACGATTTTGCGAGGGTCATACTCCCCTCGCAAAACCCTCGCAAATTGTGAGGGTTTTGCGAGGGCCAGGACTTAGGGTCACAAAACCCTCACAATTTGTGAGGGTTTTGCGAGGGCCAAGACTTGGGGGTTAATTCTCCCCTCGCGAGGGTTTTGCGAGGGCCAGAGCCGTGGCCATAGCAAAACCATCGCAATTGCGACGGTTTTGTGAGGGTCTTTTTGGGCCCTCGCAAATCGTCGCAATTTGCAATGAAATTTTCTAACCCTCGCTAAATCATCGCACATTGCAAGAATTTTACAATGATTTTTTATTTTTCTATTATTATATTTATTTTAAATTATTAATTCCCTGTAATTTAGTCCTGAAACACTATACAAACAAATGCCAAAACTATGTTTATAATCCTAAAAAATACTATAAAAAATTAAAAATAAGCTCGAATAAATATAATTAAAATACTAAAATATAATATAATATAAATACATAATAAGTATCTAAAAAAGTAAAATAATTCACAGAAATAAGTAATAGTGTATAAAGAGTATAAAAATAAATATAACAAAGTCTATGTAACTAAAAAAGAAGCAGTTGCAGAAGGGGATGGAGGAGGGGAACGAGAGCCCCTATGTGGGCCCAAGTGCTCATCAGCTAGATCAAATATATCGTCAGCATTTGGATCTTCATCTTCAGCATTAGCAGCCGCTATGCGCGCTTCTATCTCCTCTATGGATGGCATAGATGGTGCAAGAATACCTATCTTGTCCGACATAGCTACCATCCAACCACCAAATGTAGACTTTGTTGCCTCATGAAATCCCATTACAAGTCTATTTATCAATTGAACCTCCGCTCGGCCTGTTGAACCCTTTGCTCTACTAGATGTCCAATATCAGCTGGTGTAGTGGAAGATGCATGCAGTCCACTTTGAGACAGTCTAGTTCGAACATGTGTCGCCTCTGAGCCTAACCCAAAAACTCGTCCCCTTTTGAACTCGCCTTGTGCCTTTATGAATATGGCTTTTTCATCAAAAGGAACAACAGAGTTTACGGAGTCACTAGACTCAGACTAAGGAGTGCTCTGTATGAGATTTCGCACCTCATCCTAAAAAACAAAAAAAAAAAAAAAGAATTGTCAATAGTAATTATCGAACCAAAATACAAATTCCACGTAGCATAAAGAATTTCAACATATTTAATCTGTAAACTACCAATGTCTGGCGAGATCGCTCACTGACAAACTGACCCTTTTGTGGACCACTCTGAAAGACATGTAATGTCTCAAACATGTCTATGTAGCTAAAAGAACTCCCCTCCTTGGCCGCTACATTTATATTAACAAAACACAATTATTACAATCTTATATAAATTTGTTTCAAAGCAATTTAGAATAATAATTAATTAAGTGAAAATGAATTACCAAATGGTCCTCGTGTTCTGTGAACGAAATAGACCCTCCAGTATGAGTGCAGCTATTTGCACGATTCTTTTTGTTGGTGGATGAGAGCTTCTGATACTTCTCTGATCTCCAATACTCGCAAATGTCATTCCAATACTGTGCCTCTATCCAATGAGGACATACCCAATCATCCCTCTTCCTCAGCCTAGACATTATGTCCGAAAATCGCGTCCGACACTTCTTTTCCCAAGTTGATCGAATTTTGGAAGCATACTCTTCCCTCCACCGAAAATGTTTCTGCATGATCATGATTAAGATTTCTGATTAACATATAACATAGTACTTAAACAACAAAAAATACTCAGAAATTGCTTACCCCAAATTCTTGAAACCATAAGTCTCGCATGCTAAAGGAGATGAAAAAAGAATAATGAGTAACCAATAAAGACAAAGCCCATTTCAAAAGAAGGATGTAAATAACCGTGAATAAAAATGATAAAAGAATAATAACATTGAAACATTATATCTATTCGCTAGTTTAAAACAATACAATAATATGTATGATAATGATGGATATGTTAAAATAAATATTGTCCTTGTAAATTGAATTTTTTATAAAAAAAAATTTGACAGAGTCTCCCCTATAATTGGATATTTCCCAGGCACAAGGCCACCTTAAGATTTGACAATCAAAACACTGTTACAAATAACAAAGACAGATCTTTCAAATATAAAATAATCCAAAAGATAACTAGGGGCAACCACCCATTACCCAAGAGGAATGATCACCCATCACTCACGGGGAATGATCACCCTTCACTCACGAGGTTCCAATTAAAATGTTAGATATAGTTAAAATCAAGCTAAAAATTATAAATGCCTTTGTCCTTATGAATTGTCTATCAATACAGCAATAATACACTATATAAATTACCTTGTTTACACCACAAAAGAATATAATAAGGAATAATAAAAATATCATATAGATATCAAGTATGTATATGGATACACCATATACCCAAAACATTGACATTTGCATAACACCAGACATAGATAGAGCCACCTTATATTTTATCTATCTCTTTTCCTCCGGCCTGTACAAGTCTAAATGAAAGATTCCTGCAAAAAAAGAAGGAGATGAGATTCCCGACAATTAGACAGAATTAGTTTAAAAAATTGTATGTGATGGAATTTAAAATAAAAAAAATTAAAAGATTTTGAAATGTGAAACAAATAAATTGTAAATGAATTTAAATCAGGTAACAAATAAATTGTAAATTAAAATTTGACATGGGATAGTAATGATGCAATAGATTTCAGGAATCCCTCACCATTAACTATATTATTTGTAAATGAATTGAAATCAGGCCTATTCACTAGAATCAATCTCTGATACAGACTCATCGTCATCTACTGAGGTATCGCTATTCGTTTCCCATTCATCTTCATCTTCTTCGTCTTCATTTATAGGAGAATTTTCCCTTGCTGTTATGGCCTCATCTTGAACATCCAACATTTCATTCATACCATTCTCATGCGTCAGAATACCAAGATCAACAAATAAAGATATGCTGACTTCGTCAGTAGCATCTACTTCTTCTTGATAAACTCTGTCAACCACAGGTGCATCTATTATATGTCGAGCTTTGGTTTTGCAAACTGCCAACCAATCAGATCTTGGCCTCTTACTCCCTGGGTATGATGCATAATACACTTGGCTAGCTTGTTGAGCTAGAACAAATAGATCATAGTTGGCATAGCTCCTTTTATGGTTAATTTCTACAAGATTATACTGTGGATGTACCCTGGTACCATGATTCAATGTTTGATCAAACCAGTGACATTTAAAAAAAAACAACGCTTTGTTGTGGATTACCAGGAAATTGCACTTCAATAATCTCATTTAACACTCCATAGTAATCAGGTCCTGATGCGTCATTTCCAATCCCTTTCACGCACACACCACTATTCACTGTTTTCTTTCCCTCTGCATAATTATTAGTGTGAAATCGGTAACCATTAATTATGTACCCACTATATGATTTCACTAGCCTTGACGGACCCCAAGCAAAGTTTCTCAAGCATTCATTTGTAACCATATTTTCTGAATCTTATACCTAAAAAACATTAAACAAGTTAATTTTTTAATTATGAAAGTTATAGCATTACGAAACTCCATTGAATCCCCAATGGAGTTCCAAATGTAAGTTATTAACTTATGTAACTTACATATCCACTAAACCATTCTGCAAATTCAAGGCTGATTCTTCTATTGATTTCTATCTCTGATATAGTAGGAGCTAATCTTCATAAGTGTGCCGTGAATGCCCTATAATGCATTAGAAGTATGAATACGTCAAAATCATTACGAGGTATCATTTATTGTATAAAATGTATAAAGTAGTAGCCCGTACTCAATGTATGGCTGCACTTCACCACAATTAAGCAACATATAAATTCTTGCTGCAACAAATTCTTTAGAAGTAAGGAACCAAATTTGAATCCGTCCTATCACCCATCCTTGAACATTGGAGATTGATAACCCAGGTTCTTGCACCCTCTCTAATCGTTCTCCCTCTTCATTACGCACCGTATTTGTACATTTTGTTTGTACAAGTGGCTCAAAATAATAAGAGAAGAAAGTGGATGCTTCTTCAACTAGATAAGCATTGCAGATTGACCCTTCAACTCTAGCCTTATTTTTCACCTTAATTTTCAAGTGATGCAAATACCTGTCATTTAAAAAAAATTTCAACTTCAGTCACACACACTTATATCGTACCTGTTATGAAAAGAATTAGATTGAATGATTCGATTACCGTTCAAACGGGTACATCCACCTATATTGAACAGGGCCACAAACTCTTACTTCGTAAGGAAAATGAATTAATAGGTGTTCCATTACATCAAAGAATGTAGGTGGAAATATCTTCTCCAACTTACATAACAATAAAGGAATGTCAGACTCCAATTTGGCCA
Organism: Voacanga thouarsii; assembly: GCA_026120185.1. Classification (NCBI taxonomy): domain Eukaryota; kingdom Viridiplantae; phylum Streptophyta; class Magnoliopsida; order Gentianales; family Apocynaceae; genus Voacanga; species Voacanga thouarsii. The sequence goes on along the minus strand of JANUWF010001911.1, from coordinate 15,401 downwards.
TATGAGCTACATTCAACTTAGGAGAGCATAGATCCCAATAAAAAAGGCTTAACTCCATCAAAACACCCCATACATTAGAAGGGAGAAATTCCTTCAATGCAATGGGAAGTAGTCTTTCCATGAATACGTGACAGTCATGAGATTTCATACCGGATAACTTCAACTCATTCAAATCAGCACCGCTTGCCGACGTTTACATTGGAAGGCAAGACTCCTTTAGACGTATAGTCCGGAAAACCTACAACAGATTATGATACTTTGCATATTTTTTGTTCTACTACATATTATCATGTCAATGAAGCAAATTTAGAAGCACCGCAAGGATTGTTTTTTATTTTTTGTTTGATTGAGAAGATTTGTATTTTTGGTGAGACTAGAAGATTGAGCAAAACTACTATGTTTGAGTTTAGGATGCAAGTCAAGGCGGATATTTGTTAAGACGTGACTTGATCCCACATCAATTTTGGCAAAGCATTTCACCATCTCTTGTGCCTATTAGGCTTTGTTTGGCTTTGTAAAATATAACAACACCAACAATATCTTCTCCCACATATAAATAAAAGCGGACTATTTGAGTGGTATTAAGAGATTGGGCAAATTTGGCCGAACTCCATTATCAATTCCAGGTGTATTCTTTCTTTATTTTTGTATTTATTTATTGTTATTATTGTAGTTTCTTTTCAGTTGATAGTATTCAATATTATTTATCGAATTTATTTATAGTGTTTTGTACAGGTGTATTCTTCTTTATTTTTGTAGTTTCTTTTCAGTTGTAATATAGTATTCAATATTATTTATCGGATTTATTTATAGTGTTTTGTACAGTTTATTTGGGTGTATTTTATTATTCGCGTATATGTACAATTTATGTATGCACGAGTGTAGGCTGTGATAATATACTGTACACATAAGTTCTAATAGAAAACTGAAATTTAAGAGAGACAATGTCTCCTCCAGTTTTTTCTTAGGAACTACTGAATCGATTCATTTCACTAATTATTTTAGAGAAAAAATTTACCCGATTTTCCCAACAAGTGGTATCAGAGTCAAAGGTTCGTCCTTGGTTTGTTTATAATCTTGTTATATTGAATACTATTATTTTGAGTTTTTAATGGCATTGAATGATCAAGAAACAATGAAGACTATTTCAAATATAACACCAGGGACATCTGCTTCCTCGTTATCATGGTCGAAGATTCTGATGTCAAGTTTGAAATTGGCGGTGGAGATATTTGACGGTATTGGCCATTTCGACATGTGACAAATATTGGTCTTGGACTCTCTTTTCCAGCAGGGTCTTGACATAGCCATTGAAGAAAAGAAACCAGAAGACATGGAAGATAAGGATTGGAGTATCATAAATCGGCTGGCATGCAGAACAATTCGATCGTGCCTATCGAGAGAGTAGAAGTGTGCTTTCAAGAATAAGACTTCTATATATAAATTGTGGATGGCATTGGAGGGTAAATTTCTGAAAAAGAGTGGTCAGAATAAGCTCCTTATAAAGAAAAGATTGTTTTGATTTGATTACCGACCAGGTACTTCTATGAATGAATATATCACTATGTTTAATCAATTAGTAGTAGACTTGTTAAATTTATATGTGAAATTTGAAGATGAAGATTTGGCTTTGATGTTGTTATCATCTCTTCCCAATGAATTTGAATATTTGGAGACTACGTTACTTCAAAAGAAGGTGAATGTATCTTTAAATACTGTATGTTTTGCTTTGTATAGTCATGAATTGAGAAAGAAGGATAAAATGAAAAACAAAGCAACTACAGTAGATGAAGCATTGATAACAAGAGGTCATCAGCAAAGCCAATCGAAGGGAAGAAAAGGAAGATTCAAATCAAAAAGTTAAGTTGCCAAAGACGAGTGTGCTTTCTGTCATGAGAAAGGGCACTAGAAGAAGGACTGTCCAAAGTTGAAGAAGAAAGGGAAGATACCTCTTTATTTCCGCATTTATTTATTGTCAAATTTGACCGAACTCCGTTATTAATTCCAAGTATGTTCTTTCTTTATTTTTTCATTTATTTATTGTTATTATTGTAGTTTCTTTTCAGTTGTAATATAGTATTCAATATTATTTGTCGGGTTTATTTGTAGTGTTTTGTACGGTTTATTTATGTGTATTTTACTATTTATGTGTATGTACTATTTATGTATATATGAGTGTAGGCTGTGAAAATATGCCATGCACGTAAGTTCCACTAGGAAACTGAAATTTAAGAGAGATAGTGTATTCTCCAGTTTTCTTCAATGGCTATGTCAAGATCCTGTTGGCAAAAAAGAGTCCAAAACCTCTCCTTGCCACATGCCAAAATGGCTAATACCGTCAAATATCTCCACCGCCAATTTCAAACTTAGCATCGGAATCCTCGACTATGATGACGAGGAAGCAGATGTCCTTGGTGTTATATTTGAAGTAGTCTTCATTGTTTCTTGATCATTCCACATCATTACAAACTCTAAATAATAGTATTCAATATAACAAGGTTATAAACAAACCAAAGATGAACCTTTGGCTTTGATGCTCCTTGTTGAAAAAATCGGGTAAATTTTTTCTCTAAAATAATTTGTGAAATGAATTGATTCAATAGTTCCTAAGAAAAAACAGAATGAGACACTGTCTCTCATAAATTTCAATTTTCTATTAGAACTTACGTGCACGGTATATTATCATAGCCTACACCCATGTACACATAAATTGTACATACACACGAATAGTAAACTACACCCAAATGAACCGTACAAAACACTACAAATAAACCCGATAAATAATATTGAATACTATATTACAATTAAAAAGAAATTACAACAATAATAATAATAAATAAATATGAAATTAAGAACGAACACACCTGAAATTGATAATGGAGTTCAGTCAAATTTGCTTAATCTCCAAGCACCACTCAAACAGTGCGCTTTTATTTATATGTCAGAGAAGAGATTGTTGGTATTCTTATATTTTATAAAGCCAAAAAAAGCCTAATTATATAGGTACAAGAGATTGTGAAATGCTTTACCAAAACCGATATGGGATTAAGTCACATCCTAACAAATGCTACACGACCTATTCATCCTAGGCCACAAATCCATCAGTACTCCAACAAAAACCGCAGGATAAATCTACTGAACTACCTCTTGCATGTAAATATTGCCAACGCAGTCGGCCTTGAGCATCTTGGATCTGAGGCCGCGCAAGATGCGGTTCGCAGTTTGCGTGGTCGTTTGAACACATTCACACGATTACATGAACATTTCACATGATTACATGAATATTTCACACAATTACATGAATATTAAAACGATGTCGTTCTATTAAAAAAAAATTACACGCGACCACCTTTTCGAACGTTGAATTTTCACCATTTTCAATTTGGGTTGTGAAATCACCACGCAAGTTGCCGTACGCAACTTACGCGGCCCCAGATGCAAGCATCTTAAGTTTATTGTTGTGATTGTTATGAAATTTTGGTAGTGGTAGAATAAAATCTACATAATAAGAAATTTATAACTATTTTTTGCACAAGAATTTCTTCAACTTTCTCTCTTTATTTTCTCTCACAATCACAATTCTTTCACAAAATTATAGTATATCTCAAGCTTAGAAAATAGTTCTATTTATAGAATGCTCTTAATTAGTGGAATACATAATCTTCCACTAATACGAATTAGTGGTGTATCCACTAAGTGGTGGACATCCATAAAAATCTATAATCTACTAATTAGTGGAGCTTCCACTAATTCAACATATTTACAACACTCCCCCTTGGATATCCATCCATTACATAAAGAATATTCCTCATTAAAACCTTACTAGATAAAAACCCAGTGAGAAAAAAAAAATCTAGTGAAGGAAAAAGAGTACACTATTCTATATGTCTGTTTATTACTCTCCCTGATGAGATGATTCCTTTAAATCTTTGAACCGACACATACCAAGTTTATATCTCAACTTTTCAAATGTTGCAGTCAGTAAAGTCTTCATGAAAATATCTGCGAGGTTGTCACATGACTGAATTTGTAGTATATCAATTTCACATTTCTTCTGGAGTTCATGCCTAAAGAAGAATTTTGGTGAAATATGTTTTGTCCGATTTTCTTTAATATATCTCCTCGTAATTGAGCTATGCAAGCTGCATTATCTTCATAAAGAGGAGTTGGAATATCTCTGATAGATGATAATCCACAACCACTACTGGAAACTGGCGTATCAGCCACGGAATTCAGCCACGGAATTTATGTGTGGCTGATTACCAACATAACATCCACGGATCAGACACGGATTAAATTCTGTTTCTGATTCGTGGTTGATGTGTGGGAGAATCAAGTCAACACTGTTGAACCATAAATCCGTGGCTGATCCGTATCTAATCACATACAGATCAGCCATAGAATTTTTTAAAAAAATTCATTAAAATATGAAAATTATTCGTGGCTAATCTGTGGTTGATTTACTGTGAATCAGCCACGAAAATTTTCCACACTAGCAAAATTAATCGTGTTTTATCTATGTGAGCTCGATTGCGGTTCAACCACGGAAAAATTTCAAAAATCAGCAACGAATCGGCAACGAAATATATTTAAAAAAAAATCTATGTTCATTAAAACTAACCATGGTTGATCCGTAGCTGATGTGATACGAATCAGCCATGGAATTTTTTAACAAATTAAAAAAAATTTGTAAATTTAGCCGTGGCTGATTCATAGCAAATCAGCTACGAATCAGCCACGGATTTTTTGGAAATGTTTTAATAATGTCGTTGGTGATCCGTGGCTATATTAGATACAAAATAGCCACGAATTGTGCCCAATTCCTTCAACACGATTTGGTTTGTATCACACCATTTCCATAGCTTTCTTCTTCACCATTTCTGCCACAGTCATTTCCTTTTGTTTCCTGTGTCTCCGTTGCTATCCCCATCTGCCGATTCACAGCCAGCTTTTCGTCTTTGCCATTCTGCGACAACCACAGTACTCCGTGTCTCTGTCACTGTCGCCGTCACAGTCCCATTCAGCCATTCGCAACTGCGCGCAGAGGTATGATGACCAACCCGTTGAAGGTTTCTTCTTTTTTGTTTTGAACGACATTTCCATAGCAGTGTGTAATATGTGTTAGTTGATGTAGGCTAATTTTTTTGCGGGTAATTTGTGTCGGTAAAATGTCCTGCTAAACTCGTGTGAGCAGTGTATGTTATGTGTGTTTGAAGTGTGCAATTTAGAGTGTGTAATGTGGATAGATGGAGATTAAGTAGAATATGTTGATTGCTGGATACAAAGATTAGACGAGCCAAAGGGAGCAACAACTCCATATGATTAATTGACACGAATGCCTCTTGTAGCAGAAAGGCAGAATTATATTAGAAATGTTTGCATTAGAAACTTCAAAATCGAATTTCAGCTTCTTCATCATAATTGCTTTGATGATCACCATTACTTGATCTTTTATATGAGTTTATGGTATGTGCATTTCCCATGACATCAACCTCCCCAGTCATGAGACTTTACCTGTCTTGTCACATGGAGACTTTATCTTTGTCCTATAGAGGAAAACTGGCTTAATAGCTCGTTAGATGTAGTTGCTGTTAACATGCATTTCTTCCCTTCCTTTGTCCTAAGTAAATAGAAAACCAACCATATCGTGCTCATCTAAGCCAGCCCCATTGACAATCATAGATTCCTCACTCTTTCTTCTTGCCAAGCTGATTATCTTATACCAACTTCATTGATCCACAAAATCCAAGCCTTCATACTGAAAAGGGGATATATGTTCAAATTTTATCCATTTCAAATATATCATACTGACAACCTCACAAGATATCCATGTTGTGCAATTCACCAATATTTGATCATGGCTAACTATGAAATTTTTGCATATGAATTTTTTAATGTCTTGTTATGAAACGTCTTAACTTCAAACTCCTTAGAAAGCATTTAGATAAAAGGCCCATCACAGTTTTCTTTGTACTAAACTTCTTTCAGCTAAGCAAGTCCCTCGCAAAAAGCTATTGCTTAACAAATTTAACAGAAATATTGCACATAGAAGTCTTTCTGCACTAAGTTAAGGAATTTCCATAGAAGCTTTCTTGTCCAGCAATGTCCACCCTATCCCTGTGAGAAAATCATCCCAAGCTGCATTAAAACAAGTTACTACTATTTCACTACACCAGTGATGCTTATCAAAATTTGAGCAGATTGGAAAGAAAAAAAGAACAGGAGGGGGAAAGGTAAATTCTACTATATTGGACAAGAAATTGAATTCGGTTAGGTAAATTCTACTATATTGGAAGCTTCATTTAATGGAACTTTAAATGATGTATGAAGAGGTTGGATAAAATATTATATTATTCTCACATATACGAAGTTAGGCATAGCTACAAATATATTATATTCCATGAGTATATCATATTTACTATTTTATATGGTCATTCTGAAGATACATATTCATATTATGTAGTTTTGCATATGAAGGATGAAAGGTATAGGCATATGGCTTTTAACGGTGAGAGTAACGTAGAGGGAGTGAATTCATTTTCTTTTTGGAAATGACAATCAAACCGTGATCAACTGCTTAACATTGAGCTAATAATTAATGGTTGAGTGCAAAATTGTAGCTTAAGATGTTTGAGAATTAGTTATTAATATAAAGAAAAACATATTTATTGTTTAATAAAAAAAAATTAACAACTTAGTTGTAATCATTTCTTGAAAAACATTCTGAGTCATAACTAGTTCAATTATAATTTCATTTTGTAATAATTTCACCTTCATTTTATTTTATGTAATATAATTATGAGTTCATTGATATTTTCTATTTAAAGTGTTTCTTAGAAATACATCGAATTTACCTAATTGTCTCAAGTACGGTCAATGCTGTTGTGGTGTTCAACCTAATAGATTATAGGTAATGAAAGCCAAAAACTCAATGCATTGTCGAGTTTATTATAGTTACAAGTTAAAAGAATTTGTCATTTTGTAGGGGAAAAAAAATTAAAAAGGGACTTTGTCAACCTGAGTCAAAGCCGGATTGAGAAAGTAGCAGGCCATCCCATGGTGCAATAAATACTTAATAAAAAAAATTCTTTAAAAATCAGTTGAAAATCAAAGTAAGTTAAAATGTTTTATGTGATATGGTATCCATTTAGGAAAAAGGGGTAAAGCCCATTTTACTGTGTTTATTAGTGTGTTTCTTTGTGTGTTTATGCATGAATATTTTGCACTTTATTAGTTACAATATTTCTAAGCATCTTAAAATTATTATCATGTTTGAAAACTAGTTTAATGTTTCCTGTTAAACTACTAAACTTATGGCTACGAAATTTATAAATCATAATCAAATAGGTGGCTTATAGTCTATTAAAATGAATGGAGATAGAAGTTGGATGTATAATCGACTCCTACCCGGACGTCGAGGCATAACAAAGGAGTTTACACAAGGGCTCGACGAGTTCATCCGGGTTGCATGTGCGCAACCACAATTCATTCGCAGTGCAACGACAAGGTGTCCATGTTCTAGGTGAAAGCTTCTAAAATTCCAAAGTCGTGAAACCTGTTATGTTCACCTTCTAGACAAAGGTTTTATGCCGAATTATGTTACTTGGACGTCCCATGGAGAAGAGTATCAAACCCCTGAAGAGGAACTACCTCATGTAGTATCGGATCATCATGAAACCACAAATAGGTATCGAGAAATGGTACATGATGCTGCGGGTCATTCCTTCAATGATAATTAGGCCGCGGGTTTGTCTAATATCGAGGAGGAAGCACCGAATCCCAATGCACAACAATTCTATGATCTATTACATGAGGCAGACGAGCCACTGTTTCAAGGTTGTGTACGGCATTCAAAGTTGTCAGTTGTGTCACGAATGTTGCATTTGAAGTCAGAGCAGAATATGCCAGATATTCATTTCGACCAGTGGGCCAGTCTTATTAATGAAATTCTACCAGATGATGGGAACAAAGTGCCAGATAATTTCTACAAGACTAAGAAGTTTGTGAAAGCTCTTGGGTTGCTAGTTGAGAAGATTCATGTATGTGTCAATGGATGTATGCTCTTTTGGAAAGATGATGAGGAGTTAATAAACTGTAAATTCTGCAATCATCCCCGATACAAGCTAAGAATTTTGGAAAAATCCAAACCTATTCCATATCAGAAGATGCATTACCTACCCATTACTCTGAGGCTTCAGAGGCTTTATGCGTCAAAAGAAACAGCCGAGCATATGACATGGCACAAAGACCATACGCAACAGGGCGATGAAATGAATCACCCATCAGATGGCGAAGCATGGAAGGATTTCGACCTAAAACATCCAGACTTTGCATATGAGCCACGCAATGTAAGATTGGCATTATGTGCAGATGGGTTTGCACCTTTTGGTATGTCTGGCAAGTCATATTCTTGTTGGCCTGTCATTATCACCTCTTATAATTTGCCACCTTGGATGTGCATGAAGACCCCTTATACGTTTCTAGCAGCGGTAATCCCGGGACCAAGAGATCCTAGGAAGATGATTGATGTGTATCTCCAACCACTTATTGAGGAGCTTAAATCACTTTAGCGTGTTGGTATTCAGACGTATGATATTTCTAGAAAGCGTAATTTTAATATGCGGGCTACGCTTATGTGGACAATAGGAGACTTTCCTGCATATGGGATGTTATCCGGGTGGACAACTTCCGGGCACATGGCTTGCCCAATTTGTATGGAAAAGAGTAAGGCATTTCAACTTCGGCATGGAAGAAAAACATGTTTCTTTGATGTTCACCGCCAATTTCTCCCACGGGATCACCCGTATAGAAGAAATAAGATCAACTTTTTGAAAAATCGTGTCGAAAATGATCTGCCACCACCTAGGCTCACGGGTGAAGAAATTTGGCAACGAGTTCAGAATATACCCATGGTTACTGATACCAGCGGTGAAGGCACTCCCGAAGGGTATCTCAGCAGTCACAATTGGACAAAACAAAGTATATTTTGGGAACTCCCTTATTGGTCTTCATTGCTTGTCCGACACAACTTAGATGTCATGCACATAGTTAAAAATTGTTTTGATAATATTTTTAGCACAGTAATGGATGTAAAAGGTAAAACAAAAGATACCTTAAATGCTCGTTACGACATCAAAGAACTATGCCGAAGAAAGGAATTAGCATTGGACCCCGGAGAGAGCATTAGATCAAAGGCAACTTATTGTCTTTCCAAACAAAAACAACGCATTTTGTTTGAGTGGATAAAAGATCTAAAATTTCCTGATGGCTATGCATCGAACCTATCTAGATGTGTTGATATCCGAGAGTCTAAGTTGATAAACACTAAGAGTTATGATTGCCATGTTTTCTAAGTTGATAAACACTAAGAGATATTCTATTTTCAAATTTTCGTCGATATGACGACGGATAAAAATCAAAGCTTTGGCCTTTTGTTGTGCAGATGCACTATTATTTTCTTGAATAGTTTCACTAAGGCCTTCAGCATTTAGATGCATTTCTACATCGAGAACCCATGACATATAATTTTTTCCAAAAATATCAAGGGCTACAAATTCAAGTTTAGTAAGGTTAGCCATAGAGATCAATAAATACGTACCTATCTTTTGGCTTGTGTAACGGTAAAGACTCGTACTGATAACGTGTTATGAAATTTTAGTAGTGGTAGAATAAAATCTACACAATAAGAAATTTATAATTATTCTTTGCACAAGAATTTCTTCAAATTTCTCTCTTTCTTTTCTCTCACAATCACAATTCTTTCACAAAATTATAGTATATCTCAAGCTTAGAGAATAGCTCTATTTATAGAGCTCTTAATTAGTGGAATACATAATCTTCCACTAATATGAATTAGTGGTGTCTCCACTAAGTGGTGGACATCCATAAAAATTCATAATTAGTAGAGCTTCCACTAATTAGTGGAGTTTCCACTAATTCAACATATTTACAACAGTTATATGTTAATTCAGCTTTATTGCTATTCATCATCTCACTAATAATTAACCGAAAAAAAAAGTAATAATGAAAAAAAATATTAAAAAACAAAATTAGGTCAGGTGGTTGAGCAAGGCATGAGACGTAAGGCTAGATGTGGGAGCTGCTTGAACCCCAGCCCAGGCAGCCTGCGCCTCGTCAAGGATAGGAACCAAAAGCGACGCCGGAGCGGGCCGAAGAACTGCAACAGAATAGGGGTGGGAGCAAGCGGAGGAACAGCAGCCGGGAGCGAAGCAGATGAACCGAAACTGGCGAAACAGACTGATTGTCTTGCTCCATCCTAGAAACCCTAGCTTTAAACTTACTATTAAAGATAAGAGAAGAAGATTAGAAACTTGGAGGATAGTGACAATCAGAAATGACTTCAGATCTGTTTCGGCAGTCATCTCAAAAGTCAAAATAATCAGAATTGTTTTTATTAAAGGTGGGCTTCGGAAAAGCCAATTGGGCTTGAAGCAGTGATAAAAGAATCACTAATTTTAAAAAATAAGAAATTAATCTATTAGATAATTTAAGACTTTGTTTGATTTGCAGGAAAGGGAGAAGGAGAGAGACTACTTTATTTATCTTAATGGAAGTAATCCTATTTATTTTTGTCTTATTTGGGATAAGTGAAAAGAAAATAAATGATAAATATTTTCTCGTGTTTGGTTTTATTAAAAAGTAAAGGAAAAGAGGGACGTATTTTGTCAAATTTATTGTTATACTCATATTATTAGATATGTAAATTAATTTACTTTTATTTATTTGGTATGATTGAAAGTAAAGTAAATAGTTATTTTATAAGATTTAGACAAAATGTTATTTATTAGACAAGTCATTAATAATTTATTAAAAAAGATATTAATATTTTTTAAAAAATTTAATATTAGACAAACAAAAAAATATTTGCTTTTTTGCTAGAAAGAATAGTGAAAAAGGATAGAGAGTATAATAATGGTGAGATAAATTTAAAAAAATATATAGAAGTTAACAATGTGAAAAAATAAAAGGAAGAGAAAAAATTTAATAAGAAAAATAAAAAAGTTAGAAAAATTTCAGGTCATTATGGTCTTTATAATGGAAGGATTGGGTGCAATCCTTCCAAATGAGAGGGGCCAAAAATCTGATGTGGAGGAAGAAGGAGAATACTTCCATATTCACTTTCCCTCCACATTTTCGCCTTTTCAAAAGAAGTAAATATTTACTTTCCTTCCTCTTTTCCTTCTACTTACCACCCCAACCAAACAAGCACTAAGTTTGTAAGTTATAATATTTTTTATTATTTTTTATTATTTCTAATGAAAATATAATTTGTCAAAATGGTCTCCAATAAATTATTAAAAAAAAGAATTGGGAATTATTTGACTGATTATAATTTCATTAAGTCTCATAATAGTGAAAAAAACATTAAGAATGAAATAATTACAGGTTTCAAACTTTTAGAAAACATTTGGAGGGGCAAGAGGAAAGAGGAAGAGAAAAAAAAAATGTAAATTGTGAAAAGGATAAAAGATAATAATGATGATGAGATTAAATTGGTCAATTGAACGATGAAAAGGAAAATCAAACAGGTTAAAAATGTGATTTTAAAAAAAATATTCCTTTCGTGTCAAAAATTTTTATTTTCGTCGTACCAAAATACTTGTCAATTTTACAAATTACAAATGCATTTATTACGTATATTCCTAATTTATCATTCATTCAACTACTCAATAAATATTTGACTCTTTAAATATGTATATATTCCCAATTTAATTAATAAAAGTTTACTTTTATTTAGAGATATAATAGTTATTTTCTATTATAATTATATAAGTTTTAACAATTTTTTAATCTATGTACCATTTACTAGATTGATATCCTTTTTAGGACGGAGAGAGTAGATAAGTGATTAAATAATTTTATAAATTATTGAATTTTAAAAAAATAAATGACTAAATACCTCTTCAAATTATAGTTTTATTAGTCTCTTAGTATTTAAACTAGGTGAATGGATATATTTTGAAAAAAAAAATTAAAATTTACAAAAATTTAAAAGAATTGACGCTTTTTACCTAAGTAGTATATTTTAAATCAAAACCTTTTGAAGTAATGTCATACACTAGAATGATGAGTTGATGCCTCAACTTTGAGTAAGGTGTGCTCGAATCAAATCAAGTTGAACATTAAGATAATTAAGTTAATTTTACTATTTTTACATAAGGCTCGAATTAGAATTCGAGTTCAATTCGAATATCAAATCTTGATTCGAACTCGATTCATTTGAAATATTTTAAAACTCGAGGTCAATTTGAAATTTGATTATAATAAGGTTGAAAACTCAAATTTGAGTTCAAACTCGAGCTCGAATTTAAACAAATAATTTGTAATATAAAATATTATAAATTATATATTAATTAATTAATTAATCGAATATGTACGCAAGGTTTTGAGCCTAATGCTTAAATATTTGAATTTGACTTATCACTACTAGAAATTAATGATATTGCAACATATTTGTTATAATATTTTTTTAAAGGTGTCATTAGAAATATAAATTTGTGACAGTTTATAAAAAATGTCATAATAGACACAAGTAAAATAATGTTTTTTTACTAAATTTACTAAAAATGTAAAATTTATTGTGTCTTTAGAACCATATTATGACATTTTCTAAAATGTGTTACCATACTTTATATATATATATATATATATATATATATATATATTGTATTATTTATTTTGACATGTGAAACTGTCAAAATAACTATTGTAAAAAAAAAAAAAGTCAAATAGTAAAACAAAAAATGGAGCCAGGAGTGAAAAAAATAGCTCTAAAAAAAATCGGGGAAAAAAGCCTCTCCACAAAAGCACTCCTTTTGGTGCATCCGTTTCCCCGCAGAAGCAATCCTTTTCACTATACCCATTTCCCCGCAAAAGCCTTCGGTTCTCTCGTCTCCGGTACCGGCGCCGAGCTCTTTCCTCACCAAAGTCCCCCACATGTACCGGCGAGCCCATTCAGTTTTCTCCACTGCAGCAGCCTCAAGTGCTGGCATTTTCGCTTTCTTCTCTTCTTCAAGTGCCGGTCTTGGAGAAGAACAAAGGTTCGGTTTTATCCCTTTATTAGCTGCTATCCGTTTGTGATATGCTATTATTTGGGTATTAGGTTCAAATTTGTTTGACATTGGTCTAAAATGCTATTTTTGATTATGATTTGTCAGATATATGTTTAAGATTGGTCTGAGATTAGTCTGTTAACTAATTTTTCCGTCTCTATGTGAGCTTGTGCCCATTGTGTGGACGCCGAATTAAAAATGTAAGCATGTTTGTTATCATCTCCGTTGGTTAAAAATGTGAGCATGTTTATTTTTCCGTCTCTATTTGTTTCCATCTCCGTTGGTTTTACTGTCAAATAAACAGCCACATAAGGGTTACTGTTGAACTTAAACATTAATCCTAGCTTTACCATCTGAACTTTGTGTTTTCTCTGATTAATATCACAACTTTTAGAATCCTCTCAATTCCCCAGATCCTTCAATTCGACTACAACAGGACAGGTCAAATTGTTATGATTAATACCTAATCAATCCAAATGAGCATGATTTCACAAGATATTTTGAAGCAGCACTTAGCATTTTGAGTATGGTAGCATGCCTATCATTGGTTGAGCTTGTATTAGCAAAGTAATGGTCATTGAGTCCCTTTAGTCCCCATCCTCTTTCCTTTAGTCCTTTTATTTATGTCAATTTTACTCAAGATTTGCTTTATGTGAGTCACTTAGAAAGTAAAAGCCAGGCTTATGTCACAAAGCTTTTCTTAATAAAGAAACAAGGAAGAGGCTGGAGATGGTATGGATTTGAGGAGCTAGAGGGAACTGCTAGAAAAGAAAACTGGAAGGTCCTTTGCAGCTACCTTTTAGAATTCTGGGAAACTGGAAAGGTTATTAGATTTGGCAGCTAGATGATTAGAGACTATGTACTTTTATTGTTTGAGATTGGAACATGGCAAGAAAATTTAAAATATGCCTATTAAGCTGCAATCTTTATAAGAAAATGACAAAAAGATATTTTTCACTTTTTTGGATCACATTGAAGGAATGATCTGCTGAGATTTTGAGGGATAGAATAGAATTTTTCATATTGAATAACATGACACATTTTGTCTTTGTTGCAACATGTTGTGTCCATGTAATGGATTTTTGGGAAGATTCTCTTACATCCATAGACAAGACAACTTTTGTTTGTGTTGCAAGTGTCTTGTACCTTATATTTTGAAATCTTGTTATTGATAGAGAACAAAAATGATTAGAACTGGCTAATAAAGGGATAAAATATGAAAAATTTTGTAAGGTTATCAGATTTTTGTGTCTCAGCTAGATGTCATGTTATGAAATCTAGTTGAGAAATTGAAGTTTGAAAGGTTTCCAACTAAACCTATTGTTGTTTCCATAGCTAATGGGAACAAAATGTATAGCAAAAGACTATGTAATAAGTTGAAATGAAAAATGGGAGAAGAAATGTTTGAACATGAAATAGGGGTCTTAAAATTAAAGGGAAGGAATATGATCATAGGGATTGATTAGTGAAAAATTACAATGCCATTGTGTTTGACTTTGAGAGGTTGAATAATATTATGAAATTTCATTGAGAAACTGAAGTTTGAAAGGGTTCCAACTAAACCTATTGTTGTAACCATATCTAATGGGAACAAAATGTATAGCAAAGGACTATGTAATAAGTTGGAATGAAAAATGGGAGAAGAAATGTTTGAACATGAAAGAGGGGTCTTAACTTCTTGCCAAATAGTCACTGAAACCAAACACTTGAAAAATAAGTGGTTAGTTGTTTTCGGTAGTGCCTTACATAGTGGACATGACAAGTCATCCAACCGGAAAACAAGTGCATCCTTGGTCTTCAGCCGTCCCCTAGCACATAACCAGGCCATGAATGAATGCTTGGGGGTCAGGCCCTGTTTCCAAATAGTATTGGCCCAATAAACTTTCGATGAAGTAAACCTAAGGTAGTCATAAGCTTGAGAGGTGAACGAAGAGGTACCCATTGCCCAAGTGTGAAGAAGAATAGCAGCGGTGTGAGAATCCCGTTCCCATTCAAGGATCATATCTCTAATTTCCAACAACCTATGAAACAGTGGGGAATGGTCCTTGTGATGTTCTATCTCCTAAATAGATCTACCCTTCGTGTAGAAGTGGTCCACCCATTTAACCCACAAGGATTGTTTTTCTGCATGTATTTCCCAAATGATTCTAGTCAAAAGCGTAGCATTCCAAGTTTGTAAGTGTCGCAATCCAAGTCCTTCCTCATTTTTGGGAAAGCAAATATCCTTCCAGGCAACCATTGACTTTTTGGAGTCCCACAAGAAATCATCGGTAACTAAGTTGATAAGATCCAATATAACCCATTCTCATTTCCATTTAGGCTTAAGCA